>JAADVT010000229.1:0-37548 GCA_023335895.1 Pythium rishiriense
CGCTTCAAAGAACCCTGAGAGTCACAAGCGAGACCGGAAATTAATAGTCGGTCCAACCCAAGTCTGCGAAGACGGTGGGACGTGTCAAGCCCGGCACATACGCCAAGCTCGCCGCGGAAATTGACGCTACTACACGTCACAGTTCCCTGCCCAGAGCGGTAACCACCTCGTTTGAGGCAACCCACCTTTCATGCAAGCGATGGTAGTCTTCGATGGCCCCTCCTATGCACTCTAGGGACAAGTGTGCGTTGTGGGTGATGGGGCTCATTTGCTCTTCGGCGGGTAACTCAGCTGGCCGTAGTAGATGGGCGACACCGTCGGATGGGGTGGCCTTCACAGCAGTCTCCCAAGAGGATATGTTGAGGTTCCGGACGATGTGATTAGCCCACATCCACCACACGACTGAGTCAGCCTTGAACACACGGTCCCAACGCTCCTGCAGCTCCTGAACGATCACTTGAAACTCTTCCTCTGCCGGTGCACCAGCTCGATCGCGCAGACGTATCGAGGAACTCGTTGTAGTCACGTCTGATCCCAAGCGTGTCCCCGTACTTGTGGATGATGAGCTGCACCTCCTTGTTTCGGGTCGCCGCCAGCCATGTGTTCCAGCTCTGCTCGTTGCGATCACTCTCGACGCGGTGACGTCCGATCTTGAAGTGGAAAATGTTCCTCCAGTCTGTGCTAAATACTTCCGTCTCACAGACCCAGCCACTTGAAGACCTGACAGCCTTACCTTCACTACGCTTACGGTACTTCTCCCATATCTCCTGGAGGATGTCATCGACCGTATCTCCCCCCGGGAGCGACGCTTCAATGCGGGTAGCAGTCACGTCTTTCTGGCTGTTTGTCTCCTTCAACACACCCTCGAGAATCATCTATATCTACCACCAGTGCCTGCACTGGCATTTCTCGCGCTTGTGGGTTTCACGGTCGATAAAGCTCCGTCGAGGTTGCGCGCGAGTAAAGAAACAGGAGGGAGAGGGTGGTTGCTGGTGCCTGTAGCCGCTGGCGACGCTTGTCTTCGCACGGGTGTGCGGTCACATGCCGGATACGGGGAAACACCCACATAGGTTCTTCTGATGGGAGTGACGTGCTCTGCAGAGCGCTCTTCTTCCGCGTGCGGTTGGCATTCTGGCGCCGCTGCCACGCTCGAGGTGTCGCTGTCGCTTTTGCTTTCTTCGTCCATGTCGTCGTGGGTGAGGGTGAGGAAACCCGGATACTCCTGACTCTGGGGTGAGAATCCAGAGTGACGATTACCTCCGTAGGTTGATCCAGTCTATCGAATCATAAAGGTTGGCGATTTGCTGGCGATTTGTGGGCGGACATTGAAAACCGTCGTCGGAAATCTCAAGTAGAACCCACAATAGATCTTCTAGAGTCATCATAGCTGCCTGGTCTTTGAGGCGCTTACCGCTTTTTTATTGCCTGTAGAACGAACTGTTGATGGAGGTTGAGTCGGCATCTCTTGTACCCCTCAGCAGTCATTTCGTCTTCGGCTGCCATCTCCACCACCCGCAAGTCCAAAAATGATTTCAACTGGAGGATGGCTGCACAATGCTGTTGCACGAATGTGAGGGATGTTACTTCAATTTTACGCAAACCTATCTTCGGCGCCGACGATGATTCGATACACTACTGTAATCTAAAGTGGCACGAGATCGCCAGTTCGGTCAGAAGTTACTTGCCTTACGTGGACGCGCAAGACCGGGCCGACAAAGTCGCTAGGATGTGGCAGCAGAAACTGAAGACTGTAATGCAGGACCTCGATGAAGGCGTCCTAGGATGATCGCACGCATCTACGTTTCGCCCACATTCTTATGACCCCCTTCCGGAATCGACTGGGGGCGGACCATTTGAAAAGAGGCGCTACTGGAGCATGCTTGGGCTGACGAATGCGGAACTTGCACTTTGCGAATATTTTTAGATTAGAAACATATTTTTCACAAAATTCGACATCCAAATTCGACGATAGAATCGGGACGTACTTAACTTTGAACTTTGGTGATGTTGTGCGCACTTAGGGGTGTGTACTTACGGAGTGTCTTGTTGCGGTTAACTTAGTGAAACCTACGTACATAATATGTACGTAGGTTCATATTATGAACTTAGTCATGGTAATTCCTCCCTGCGCCCTCCCAGTCTCACGGATGTAGAAGACTGGAATCTTCGTCCTGGGCGGTGCAGCGGGGGGACGGAAACATGCGGACGCGAGAAGCTTCTCGAGGAAACAAAGGCGGTGACGTTGAAGTTGAAGCGCTTTTTTGCTGTCGCTGTGTGTGTCCCCAAACCCCTTCAGGCCGAGGCAGCCCAGAAGTCCTCCCCCAACTGGCCAAAAACACGAGGTTCGCAGTGCTGCGACGATCGGACGACTGCGGGGAGTGCGAGGTTAGGGTTCGTAAACTGGTTTGGGGCCGTTCCGGCCTGATGATTGGTTCGGACTTGTTCTCGCTGCGTTCCAGTCCGCCAATGAGCGTGCGTAGGCGTTAAATCAAGTGCCAGAGGCGGTGCGCTACCCTTGCCCTTCCTGCTTCACAATGGCGGCGTCGCCCGTCCCCCCTCCTCCTTCCTTCGTTTCACTTTGGCATGCCGCCCAGTTCAGCAGCCATTGCCGATTTCCCCCAAGAAGACGCCACACAACACTCACGCGATGAAGATCCAGTCCACTCTCCGCGCCTCCGCCCCGGCCTTTGTGCCATCCTGGGCCGCGGCCGTCGCACCGCCGGCGCCCGTCGTCATCGATGACGCCTACTACGAGCAGCGCCCGCACTCGCCTGGCAGCGACGGCTTTGTGATCGCCGACGGTTTCTTCGGGTTCATGGACATCCCAGACGAAGAGCTCTTCGACACGAAGCTCCACCCTCTCACCCCTGAGGAGCTAGCCGAGCTCGAGCAGATCGATGAAGTGAACGATATGCTCGCCGAGCTCGACATCATGGAGACCCACCAAGAGCTGCACCACCAGGTCGCTGAGTTCCGCAAGGAGCAGCGCGCGAGTAACGAGTTTGAAGTGGAAGTGCGCAACCTCTACAACAAGACGTCCAAGCCGCGCGACCGCGTGAAGAGCACGAACGGCCCGAAGAAGCAGCTCCACTGCCACATGAAGAAGCAGAGCTTTGCGCCGCTTCAGCAGCCTCGCTCGGTGAACTAGGATTCACCCATCCTATGCAACCACACGGCCCTCCTACTCGGGAGCAGAAACCACCATCCTCACGAGTCTCATCACACCACCCACATCACGCATCGACTCTGTGCTCGAGTGAGTGCCCGGAGCGCACAACCATCGATCACAAAGACACAGATACAACACACCGCCAACACACTCAGCAACTCATCTCCATCTGAACAAGACGAGGAAACGCCCAGAAATAAGATGGAGCTCATATCGACACCACCACCCAACAAACCGCCACCAACTTCACCTTGCATGGCACCAGCGCTAAGCTGACGAGAAGGCCACCGTCGCTTGCTGCCGTCCAGGGCGAACGATAGGGAAAACAATAGCAAACAATAGTAGCCATAGTAGAAGCAACCGTACACTAGCAAAGAGGACGGAGTCGTAACGCGCGACACAAGTGATGTGAACAAGACCCAAGTAAACCAGTGAGAGAAGAAACGCGAACACTCAGAAGCACCCTTGACGATGCGTGTAATCAATATTCTAAAAAAATAAATGCATCGTTGGCGTGCCTCAACTCCCTCTCATTCTTGTGAATCAAGTCCTTGCTCTTGATCTAGATCGTTTGTCCTGGCCCCTGCCAACTTCGCCTCCCGTGACCAATCTGCCGCTGTTCATCTACCGCGTAGTACTCACGGACTCGGAAGGTTTCCCAACAGCATATCACTGTGTCCGCCTAAACGACCAGATTTCAGTGCTGACAGCCATCTTGTTGAACTTTAGTATGGACATCAGATGCTCCAGGCCAATCGCTCTAGCCGCTGGAATTTCGAGTGTGGAAAGTCTTCCAAGCACATTCCGTGCGGCGCGAAATATCAAGAATTGCTCGGATCCCTCGGAACTTCTTTCAAGTTGGAAGACACAAGACTTCGGAAACCTTGACGCCCGTTCGTTCGAGGCACTCCAGCTCCTGACGTTGTCAAACACGTAAACACGCCACACGAGCGAGGACTCTGCACTCTTGCATGATCCGCTTTGAGTGCTGCTGGTGATTGGGGGACGCCGCAACAACGCCAATCCATTGCCAGCGGATGAGTAAAATCAGTACCTGAGTCTTGGACTCATTAGGATTTCAACCAATTGGAGGGAGGCTCCAGTATTCAATTCTTTTGGCAATTCAATTTTGAATTGCACAGCTCCGAGTCGCCAGCCACAAACGTGTGCGTGCATCTTGCTTGCCTCGAGTTGGGATCGAAGCACACACACAGCGCCAAGATGTCGTCCGGATTCGGGTTCAAGGGCCGTGAGGGCCGATGCTATCAATTCTGGAAGGACGTGGAGCAGTGCAGCGTACGTGATGGGTTTCGCCGGTAGAGCGGGCGAATGGAGAGCGGGAGAAAGTGTGCGAGAGGCTCACGCGGGCGTGGTGGATGTGTGCTACAGAAGGAGACCGAGGTGGCCGGCCAGTGCGGCAAGCAGGTTGAGGACTACTTGGAGTGCCTGCACCACAAGAAGGAGGTGCGCGCCACGCATAAATGTCGCTTGACGGGTGCCACGCGTTTGTGTGTACTCACTCGACTGTACACGGTTCGCTTTGACAGCTCACGCGTATGAACGCCATCGTCGTCCAGAAGGAGAAGAACGAGTCGGGTCACGGCCACGACGACCACGGAAGTGGGCACTAGCGTGGTCGAATGGGGTTCTCGCGACAGGACAACGCGGTCTTTATACCGTTGAGAGAACCGTGAGAGCCACGAGGCACCAGGAGGCAAGGTTGGAGAACGAGTTTTGCCCGCCCCCATTGTTATACTGCGTTTGCCGAGTCGTTTGTTATGCTGAGAGAGCGACTACGTATATACCGAGCCAGCGGATCCATCGTCTTTGTGCACGGATGTTCGCTTTGCTCGCTCAACATAGGATTCAGCAGAAATTCACTCTCTTACAGGAGCGTGAAGAAGACAGTACTTCTCGTTTCGTGAAGGATTCTCCGGCGCTCGAAGGCTGCGAGTGTGAAGTTCCTTGGCCGAAAAGATGCCACTAACCGTAGTGGCCGATGGTTGGTGGTGAAATGGACAGACCGAGCATCCGGATGAGACCAGCGGTCGCGCGGTCGCTTCTGCCACACTGGCGAGTAGATCGCGCGCACGCACGTCTGGTGACGGATACGACCGCGCTCGCTTGTCCCACCATGCAGCCTCGTGCCGTCTACCGTGCGACTGATCATCCCAGCCCATGCTGCACTGCCTCCGTCAAATTCTTTCTCTCTGCCCTTGAGTCCTTTCTCCCACCCTGACGCCTACTCAAAACAATGCCAAGAAGGAAATCGACCCGCGCTTGTCGCGTTTGTGCTCTCAATGCTTGGGCGGCACCAATTGCGCTCGGGCACAATCCGCCATTTGCGTTGAGCCCGGAAGCCTTTCTCCCAAGATCGCGCCGTTTCGCGGGCACCTTCGCGCAACCTGCACTCTCACTCGGCCGTTGTGGGTTCCGTCGAATGCCGTCGCAAGCGGCCAGATGTTGAATTACGAAAAAGGAAGAAACGGCGCCGATATCGGCCATTCGGCCATCCCACCCGTCCGCCCGCGCCTACTCGCGGCGACTGCGACGCGTGAAACCCTCCGAACGGCTTGCTGTCCCCCCTGGCATCTCCGACGCAAACGCCAAACGCGTGTCCGTGCGACTTGCGCCGCTGGAATAAGAGCGCGCGGCAGTCGCGAACATCACAGGGCGTGATCTGCCAGCGCCACACCCACGCGCGCGTCAACGATCACATGCACAAGTACGAAGAGGGGCGCTGTATCGGCCGCGGCAGTTATGGCTCGGCACATCTCGTCACGGAGCGCGCAACAAGCCAGCGCTTCGTGATCAAGAAGATCCCCATGGAGCTGCTGAGCGACACGGAGAAGCAGCAGTCCTTCCGCGAAGTCGAGCTGCTCGCTAAGCTCAAGCACCCGAACGTCGTCGAATACAAGGAAAACTTTGTCGAGAACGACGTTATCCATATCGTCATGGCATACTGCGACGGCGGCGATCTCGCCGGGAAAATCAAAGAGCGCGCTGCGATCGTAGCGAACGGCGGCCACGGATATTTTGACACACGTCAGATCCTCGACTGGTTCGTGCAGATGGCCATGGCGATCAAGTACCTCCATGAACAGCGTATCCTACATCGCGACCTCAAAACTAGTAATATCTTCCTCACGACTCAGAACGTGATCAAGTTGGGGGACTTTGGCATAGCTAAGACGCTCGACTCGACACTCGACCAGGCGAAGACTGTCGTGGGCACTCCTTACTACATGAGCCCGGAGGTCTGCGAGAGCAAGCCATACTCGTATGCGAGCGACGTGTGGTCGCTCGGATGTGTCTTCTACGAGATTGTCGCTCTCAGGCATGCATTTGATGCACCAAACATCCTCACGCTTATCCTCAAGATCGTCCAAAACGATGTACGCCGTGTTGTAACGCCGGAATGTGCGATGCAAGGTACTCACTCGAAATCGTCACTGTGTGGTTACAGTTTGCATCGGTACCAGCTCATTATGATCCAGAGATCTCGGATATTCTGCGGCGTTTACTGGACAAGCGACCAGAGAACCGGCCGACGATGGACCAGATCTTTGCGATGCCGTACATCCGAAACCACATGCAAGGTAGGTTATGGCCAAATCACCTCGGATGGTTCTTCAACACTGAAATACTTGTCCTCTCCTTGAATGGTGCTCCCCAGCTCTTGTCGAGTCCGGGGGATCGCTTAAAATGACGCCAGTTGCACGGCGCCCACACGGCACGCCGAAACGAAGAGCCCATGCAAAAGCCGGGCGGAGATCTTCCGCTGAACCGGGCGGAAGGCCACGACGAAGCGGACCTGCTGCCCAGAATCGCTGGGCTTCGGTGACGCCGAATGACCGGGAGGATGTATTTATCGGCGATGGAAGTGACCTGGAGCTGTTGGACGCCTCAGGCGCCTTGGACGAGTCTAGCGTCGACGTACGTTTACCTGAACGAAGTAAGACCCCGGAGCCATTAGTTTTGGGCGAATCTGATGACCCCACTCCCCGCTCGAGCTTCCAGCCTCAAAAGCCTAATTCCATCTCGCGTCCATCACCAAATGGGAAAAGAGGAGTCAACGGAAAAGGCGATACTTGGGTTGAGCAGCGACACGCAGCGCCCCCTACACCAGTAAGTGTGAGACGTCCCAGTGCCGAGGAGGTGGAGGAAGAGTTGGATACTCGGTTCCAGGTTGAAGCGGCCGAGGCTCTCATGAACCCTAACTTCCAGCGGGTGTATGCGGAAGAGTGCGACGATAGCCTCACCGTCAAGTACGCACCCCATTCAAGAAGCCGAGCGCGTCAGCAGCAGGTGCAGCGAGGAAGTGCTGGCGGCAAGCCACCAAAACCAGTTATGTCGGTGAATGATACACGCAGGCGTGCATTTGAAGCGATGGCAACCAACAGCCAACGCATTGACACATCTCGAACATCTCCATCACGCGGCCGACACTCAGACCGTGGAATCGCGTCGAGGCGGTCAAGTGGATCCGATTCCATACCCCTCACACTCACTATGTCACTCGACGAGTCGGCGAACTACGACAGTGAGCATCTTGAAGGTAGCAATGACGTGTCCAATCTCAGTGACAGTGGTATGTTGCGACAGCTGGAAATGGAAGAGGCGAGCTCCAGTGATGAGAACGAAGACGTGTATTCGTCAAACAGCGATGGATACGACGGAGAAGAAAACTTCTACAGCGAGCACTCGGCCTACAGTGACGACTCGGACTTCGCTGGCGAGGAGAATGATGCCGAGTATAGCGATGATTTCGAGGATGTTGATGGGGAAGTCATCGAGTATGCGAATGAAGAATTTGCCCCAGATGACGACCCTGCTTCATCCATGGATACAACTGCCTCAACTATGACGACGAGTACGTCTGGAATCTCCGGTGGCTCTTTTCCACTACCAGCATCGGGATCCTCCAGCGATGTTCGTTCACCGAAACTTGCCAGCTCGCCATCTGCACATCGCCCTCCTCGCGAAGTGCAGTGGGTCATGCGGAACGTTGCGCAGAGCCTCATGGAGAGCGTGGAAAACCTGAGCGTCGCGTGAGAGACGCTTGCCAAGTAAGGTAGATCCACAGCGTACAATAGTGTGATCAATATACTCAAGTTGGACATAAGGTAGCCATCCCGATCGGCTACTTCTTCCCTTCGTTGGGCTTGATGCTCTCATTGGGGAATGCACGGTAGGCGATGAGCGGACAGGTTGTCGCGTCCACCACCTCAATTTCGACCGTCTCGCTTGCGCCGACCAGATACACCTGGCCAGAGTGGACTGGGAATGACTTGTTCTGGGAGTTCAGACGGGCGACACCAGCTCCACTCGTAACGAGCAGCACCGAAGCTCCTTGACGGGCATTGAGAACTGTCTTTTCGTGTGTTTGATGGATAGCCACGGCTTCTACTTCAAACTCGGGTACTGGTGGCGAGTAGACGCGAATGTTGTCAGTCAGGCGGTCCCCTGGCAAGATTGTTGGCCGACTGGTGCGGTAGGTGAGCATCTCGTACAACGTTTCCTTGTCGATGAATTTGGGCGTCAAGCCTGCGCGCACGACATTGTCGGAGCATGCCATACACTCGATGCAGTCGCCTGAAAGGTACGCGTGGGGCTCGTTAGCGCCCAGAAAGACGGCCTCACCAGGCTGTAGGGTGATGTAGTTGAGCAAGTATGGGCAGAAGCACCCAATGTCATCACCATACTCGCCAATCAGTCGCAGCACGAGCGCTTCCACGCCCAACAAATCAGCGACAGGCTTTGCACTCAAACGAGTCCGAATACTCGCGATTTGCGTCGCAATGGTGTCGTTGCTTGCGTGGATAAAGACCCGAAAATATTCGCGGAGCGCACTCTGGTCTCGGCGAGTGCAGAGCGTGCGAGCCACTGAGCAAGATCGACACACACGCCGTGTCAAACGACATCGAAACGCAGATGCGACAATCAAACCAACGAAACGCACCGTCTTCACTCGCAATCGCTCGCAGCTCCGGGACCGATTCGATGTGGGCGACGATCTCATCGATTGGTCGAAACTGGCATCTACAATATTCACCCAGGAGTCGCATGAGCTCACCTATAACGTCCCGTGAGCAATCAACACCATCTTGAAGTCATGCGTACAGAGCCTCGAAGCGAGTGAGTGCAATGGCCATCTCTGGCTTGTGGTTTGGATCCTTGTAGACCGAAGGGAACTTTGCGTGAAGCGACCGCGCAAGCTCGAGATCAGGATGCGCCTGCGACACAACCGCCAAATACTACCACTCAGCCCCAACGCCGAGCAGTTTGGGCATTGCACGAGGCAACGCGGTCGCGAACCTGAATGGAAAGCGCCTTCTCGACCGACAGGACTTTGAAGAGAAACGGTAGCTCCCCGTTGGTGGCCGCACACCCCGCGGCGCTCGGGTGTGCCTTGAGCCACTCGCTCAGTAGCTCGGCCGCCTCGCCATTGCGGACGATCTTTGCCGGCCCACTCGGGTGCGTGCCCATCCTGATCCACGGCCACACCACCACGACCGTGAGCGCTCGTTCCCTCTATCCATATTGCGTCGCTCGCTCGCTCACCACAGCTCTGCGTACGTGCCGTCCGCCGCGACCTGGAACGCGCGGTCGCCCCCTTCCTACACCACGCACAGCGTCAGGGCGGGATTGCCTTTTCGGGATGGAATCTCACGCACCATGAGCTGCGCGACGCGGCTCTCGCGGCCGTGCTTGCCCCACGCGTAGGTCTGCGCGACGCACTGCAGCTGCTCCATGGCCGGCGCGACAGGAGGGACGGATCGTGAGTGAGGTGAAGGCGCCGAGACACGTGGAGCAAGAGTCGCCCCCGTCAGATTATGGCGAGCGGGTCCCCACGCCGCACCCAACGCGACGAAAGAAAGATGTGCGTGCGGTCGGATTCCCGTGTCCGTGATTCCCTCGCCTCAGTGCCAGAGCCTGGACACGAGGGGTGTGGTTAAGTAGCAGCAACCCCAAGCAGCACTGTTGGACACGTGCCGGTCCGGTATAGTTACTTCACGAACCGGCCCGGGCCGCTGCCTCGGCTTTGGCCGCCGGGGACATCAAGCGACACGGACGAGCGAGGCAAAGGCAACAACTCCCCCGGCCCCCACGGACTCGACTGCCATGGCGCGCCTGTGCCAGATCTGCGCGCAGCTCGAGGCCAAGTACAAGTGCCCGTCGTGCCGCGCGCCGTACTGCAGCGCTGCATGTTACAAGACCCACAAGGAGACGCCTTGCGAGGCGGCACCGACCACGACCACGGCGACCACGACGGTGAAAAGCGTGCCGCCCAGCGAGCAAGTGGCGACCCGCAACGGGTCCAAGCCCCACACTACCGAAGACGGCGACGACGACATTGACCCGACCAAGCTGCTGACGACCGAGCAGCTCGCGCGCCTGCGGCAGTCGTCTGTCGCGAAGCAGCAGCTCGCGAACCCTCACATCCGCGACGTGCTGACCCAGGTAAACGGGTGGCGCCTCGATCTCTGGTTATTCGTGTGAGAAACGTTGCGACTGACGCTTGTGATGTGGTTTGCCTGGTCGTCAACAGATTGATTCGTCCAGCAACCGCATGAAGGCGCTCGAGAAGGCGCTGCTGGACCCGGTCTTCTCCGACTTTATGTTCCGCGCTCTGGATGAGGTACGTGCTTGGACCATGCCGCTGTCAATGAGTCGATTACGCTGGGTTCGAAGTGGCCTCTCATTATTGATCTGTGTGCAATGGCCACCGCGTAGATCGAAAGCAACGCATGAACAGTTCTCATTCCCGATGTCCATAATCAATTTTGAAAGGTTTTGGTCCATTCCCTTTTTGTGTCGGATCTTTTCCCGTTGAAAAGCTGTTTCCGACAACGAGAGCTCCCCGTATCGGCACCGGCAGCGCAGCGACCATGGCGCGCCGCGGCTTCCACTCGTTCATGAACTCGGTCGTGCCGATGGTGCTGGAGCAGTCGCCGCGTGGCGAGCGTGTCTTCGACATCTACTCTCGCCTGCTCAAGGAGCGCATCGTGTTCGTGCACGGCCCCGTGAACGACAGTATGGCGTCACTCGTGACGGCGCAGCTGCTCTTCCTGGAGGCCGAGCACCCGGAGAAGGATGTGTTCATGTACATCAACAGCCCCGGCGGCGTTGTGACCTCGGGCCTGGCGATCTACGACACCATGCAGTACATCCATCCGCGTGTGAACACACTTTGCATCGGGCAGGCGGCATCGATGGGAGCGTTGCTTCTCGCGGGTGGCGCTGCGGGACACCGGTTCTCTCTGCCTAACTCGAGGGTACTTCATGCATAGCCCTTCTTTTGGATACAAGGGTTCGCGGTGGTTGACCATCTCGTATTTTCGCGATCCATAATGTAGATAATGATCCATCAGCCTTCAGGCGGTGCGCAAGGCATGGCGAGCGACATTGCTATCCAGGCCGAAGAGATCATCAAGCTCCGCGCGCGGTACGTCTCTGGGACTCAAATGCAATGCCGCCATGAGCTCGTACTTAGCAATGATTGTGGTTGGATCAAAAAGGCTGAATGGACTCTACGCTCACCACACGGGCAAGCCGCTCCAAACAATCGAGAAGGCCATGGACAGAGACTTGTTCATGGATCCCCAGCAAGCCATGGAGTTCGGACTCATCGACTCGATCATGACGAAGAGAAACCTCGGAACGAACCCGTAACGCGGCATCGCGGTCGAATCCTGAAACCAGCCACTCGCTGATGTTTTGATTCGTGTTGACAGTCCTAAAGAAGAGGCCTACCGTACCCGTTCATTCAACAGTTGATGATATTGATAAAGCCTCTTGTACTTCTCATGTCCTTCTACAAACTCTGTCAGACATAGAGGGGGGAGATTATCCCACCTCCACTGCCATCCTAGCGACAGTCGTTTCTAGATCATCCATGAGCAGACTTGATCTCTCGCGAAATTATTCGTCCATCTCTCCCTCCGGCTCCTCGGTGAGGCCAAGCTCCCACTTCAGGTCGGGCAGGTTGTCGCCACGCTTCGCCTGCACACACACAATCATCACCACCATCCCGCGTGAGGAAACACACAACTCATTCCAGGCAGATCGCTGCGACGCACGGCTTGTCGGAGCGAGTCGGGCTTGTACAGCGTCACGACGGCCATGAGCGTCGCAAAGCCGCCGAGCGCGAGGCCCAGGTGCTTGAGCGCCGTGTACTTGGGGACGTGCGGGGCGTCAAAGTCGATGAGCGTCTCGGGCGCGACGCCGTCGTTCCAGACGAGCTCGGCGTGCTCGTGGAGCGGTTGCGTGGCCGGCGGCAGGCGCGCGAACGGCGGCGGCGGCGGGCGGTGGGCGCCGCCGCGCGCCATCTGCGCCGAGCGGCGCGTCGTGAGGCTCGCGCCTCCGCGGAGCGCGTGCGAGATCGTGCGCGAGCTCATGGTGTGCTGGGTCCTTCCGCTGTGGCTCCCCCCAAGTCTACGGTTCCGTCGGTGCGACGCCACACACACCGATCGCGGCCACCGGTAGCAATACCGGTTTCGATTGTTCGAAAACTCGATATTGAAACCCAAATGTTCATAACCGACCCATCATGTTGTTCGAGAATCGCAGAGACCACCGATACCATGGCGTCGTCGTCGTCGGCGCTGCGCGCGCAGGTGCTGGGCCTGTACCGCGCGTGCCTGCGGTCGGCGCGCAAGTGCCCCGAGTGGGAGAAGCGCGAGATGATGAAGACGTACGTGCGCCTGAAGTTCCGGGACGAGGCGCGCACGCGCGACACGACCCGCATCCAGCGGCTCCTGGCCGACGCGCGCGAGGAGCTCGAGCAGATGGAGTACTACCACTCGGTCTACGCAGAGAAGCAGCGGCAGCGCGCCGCGGCCATGGGCCAAGGTGGCGTCGCCACGGGGGCGCTTCCCGAAACGTTTGTCAACAGTAGCTGTCCAGCGTGCGGCGCCGGCTACGTGCCTGCGCAGGCCAAGTTTTGCTCGGCGTGCGGCACCAAGCGGGTGTGACCACGTGGTCGATTGCGTGTGGCAATACAATATACGCGTTGTGATGTTCTGGACATGCCGCCAAGGAAGTGTGACCGTAGGCGATGGCGATATGTACCTGTACGCAAACAACACGAGAGGCAAGACGGCAGCAGCTTCTACCGTGGCTGTACACGAGCGAGTCCGAGTCGAGGACACAAAAGTCTAATCTATTCCACGATCGAGATGGCCCTCGGCGGCCACGCCTGTGTGTGTGTCATCCAACCCCAACCGTCAGAAACTCGTCACCTGGTGCCACACAACAAAGAACACGCACCACTGCGCGCACGCGGCCGTCAATGAGCGCCGCGGGCACGGCGCCAATGTGGCGCGAGTCCACCGACATGGTCGCGTTGTCGCCTTCGACCCACACGTGGCCTTTGGGCACGACGACGCGGCCGGCGCGCGCCTCGTCGAACCGCGGCTGCAACTCGACCGTGTCGCCCTCCTGCAGACACAACGCGCATCAGTACTTCGACGACACCAGCGCACAGACCGACATATGACAAACCAGTGCGAGAATGCGTTTGATGACGAAGGAGCCGTCGCTCCGCGTGGGCGAGCGCAGCAGCACGACGTCGCCGCGCTGGTAGCGGCGCCAGCGCGCCGAGAGCCGGTCGATGAGCGCGACCGAGCCGTCGGGCACGGTCGGCTCCATGGAGGAGCCGACGCCGTAGATGGCGTCGAAGGTCGTGAGCTTGATGGTGCATGCCCAGCCCACGATCAGCGCCGCGTTGCGCGCGAGCGCGTGGGACGGCGCCATGGTGGTGGACTTGGTGTGGTGCGCTCGTGTCGGTCTCACCACATCGAGCGATAAACTTGCTTTCAACCAATCCAGGTTGATTTGGGTGCTCTTTTTGGCCAATCAGAAGGATGGAAGGAATCATCATAACGATGTGGTGGATCATGCACAACCGATGTGTATTCTGTCCCCCCTGTTGCTACTGTAGTGTGTGCAGCTCTCTAGTACAGCTCAGGAAGTCGAACGCTCTCGAAAGGCCTTGGTCGCAAACTGCTTCTCGACCATATTGAGCTTGTTGAGCGGCCATATCTACAGCATCGAGACGTGATATGTGAGACCTTATCAAAGTCCTGGCCCCTCGATACGAATCGCACCCGCATGACGACGCGGCCCTGCAGCAGCGCGTACGGCACTGGCCCGTAGTAGCGTGAGTCGTGCGAGTCGTGCTTGTTGTCGCCCTCGAGCCACACGTGGCCCTTGGGGATCTGTGTCATCAGCTTGTGTTCAGCACACCAGTCATCCCCCCACGAGTCGGCCTCGCGCTCATCAAGCCCTCCAACACACTAGATCACGTCGTTTTGTTACGCACCTTGTGGAACTCGACTTCAGACGACGAGTAGCGCGGCCGCACGCAGACCGTGTCGCCTTCCTATGTGAGAGGGATGAACAGGTCAGACCCACCGTTGTGGAGACGTACACACCACGCAGTAGCCCTACTTTGGCGATGATGCGCTTGCAGACCGTGTGTCGCGGGTTCGAGACCGACTTGGCGATGACCACTTCGCCGCGCTCAAAGTCGCGGAAGCGCGGCGTGAGCTTGTCGACGAGCACGATGTCGCCGTCGCGGTTGAGCGTCGGCAGCATGGACGGGCCCACGCACTTGATGGTGTCCACGACCTGCAGGAGGCAGAAGGCCGTGCCGGCGAAGCGCGCAAAGTACGACGCC
This sequence comes from Pythium rishiriense, assembly GCA_023335895.1. Classification (NCBI taxonomy): domain Eukaryota; phylum Oomycota; class Peronosporomycetes; order Pythiales; family Pythiaceae; genus Pythium; species Pythium rishiriense. The sequence continues at coordinate 14,853 of JAADVT010000229.1, forward strand.
ACAAGCGCCACTTCCTTGGCGCGCGCGCCCATGGATCCCCTTTTCGAGTCGCGCGTCCAACGTTGTGCCCGTGGAATGATGCGGTCGAAAAAACGCACACGATGGCAAAGGGGATTTCATTGGCTGGAAGCCAGTTATATTTCATCGAATGGGACACCACCGGAAGGCAACGGGTGATGTTGAAGCTGCTCCCTATTCTTGGTCACGAGAGGAGAGCCCCGGCCCCCAGGTATTCAACGCATGACAGGCTTCACTTTGGGCTGAGACACCGGCTGCAACCGTCCAAGGAGGAGGAGAAAGGGATCAGCGAGCGGTGAGGAGCGATGGCAAGCGACACAGAGGCACAGCTGGACCTGCTGGACGGTACGTGGGCGCGTGTGGTCCCGGTGTGAGTGGCAAATAGCTCACAAGTCCCATTCGTGGGAAACGTTAGAGTTGTTGCAGGACGTAGACGAGGAACCGCAGCACCACCAAGGAAAAGTGACGGTGGTTCAAGAGGTACACGAGGAAACGCCCGCTGGCATTGAGGTTGGAGAGGAAGCCATGTCAACGGAGGACGTATTACAGCAGCTAGACAACGTGACGCTGTCACTTGATTCGGGTGGCGCTGTAGTCTCGGTCGATGGCATAGTAGACACGCCACGTCAACCCAAGGAGCAGGATATTGACCAGGACGAGACCGTATTGAACGAAACTGCGAGTGCGGTTGCCGAGGACCCTGTGGTGCCTATGGAGCCAACACCGACAAAGGAACAGCAAGCCACTGAGGTAGCCTTGGAGGAAGAAGTGGAGGCAGCAGAATCGGGAAATACCGAGAAGCGCGATACTCCGGTGGGTGAAGTGGAACCCCCACTCACCGAGCAAGCTGAAGACCAACACGAGGAAGAGTTCGCAGACGCCAGTGAGATGCCCGTTGAAATGCCCCCAGAGTCCTCTGGTCTCGAAGAACCACCTGTGACCTTGGACGTCGCCGGCGATGATGTTGGTGACGTCGCAGAGCATGCTGAACGAGCAGTGGATGTTGTCGTGGCTGAAACTCGGACTCCAAGTGTAGAAGATGAGGATATCGTCACTCTTGATGGTGACACCATCGATACACAAACGGAAGATGGACACCTCGCTGAGGATGCAATGAACGACCAAGGACACGAGGCGCTTGACGATCTCGTGCCATCGGAAACATCCTCGACGCATGTGGAAGATGCTGTGCACATGGAGAATGAAGTTGTGGAAGTAGATGACGTGCAACCCACCGACACGAGCATTGGTGGTCCGCCCGAAGTTACTGAGCTGCCGCCGCCGGATTTGCCTAAAGAAGCTGCCCACACACTCGAGAGCTTTACGCCTCCGCCTGCGCCGACGCACGTTCTACCCACGGCACAGCCCGTGTTTAGCGGTAGTTTGAATCCATCCAGGGCAGAAGCTGGGACTACGGATGAAGGCGAGAGCGATCAAGAGGACTCTGACTCGGATGATGATGATGATGATGATGCCAGTGCCTCTCCTCCACCGCCACTCCCGGTGGACTCAGTGCTGGGAGATGAGGAGGAGGAGTTAGAGGTGGACACAGCTGTGGCGGAAGAAATCCAAGCAGCTTTGAAGAAGAAAGTAAGTCGAATCAGCGCAACGTTGTCACCCACACCAGACCAGGTAGTCTCCGCTCCAAGTAACCCCTTGCTGGATGCGCTCGAAAGCGTTGATCTCGTCCCCAAATCGATCGATACGGTCGATGACTCTTCAAAGGCAGACGGGATCCAATTGGGTTTTGACGAGGCGGTTGAAGTGCGCTCGGCCCAGCTGATCACGTCTCCCGTTGCTCATCCCGAATCCAGTGCTGTGGTGTTCGGGATCGGCTACCAAAGCATGCGCAAGCGACCAGATCACGCTATAGGGGCCGAAGAAGAGGCCTACAGCATCACCAAAGGGCCGATGTTCCAGGAGCTTGAGCGCGAGGTCACGCTCGTTAGCGATGTATCGCTCTCGTCTCGCCAGCGCGAAGTGGACTCGGCGGCCGAGGCCGACGATGAGGAATTTGGAACCATTCCCGACGAAGGATCGGTCGCGTCCCCAACGCGCGTGGACGCTATTCTTCACAAGACCCGCGCTACCTTTGCCGTGAGCAACCCTGAAGAGGCAGAGGCGGCGTTGGTCGCCGAGCTCAAACGAGCTACGGTCCACGAGAAGCAGCATCTCCACGACGGGGACGATACCCGTGCCCCAGACGCGAATAACTCAGACATTGACAATGCACTTACGCTCAAGGAGCTCCACAGCATCTACAAGCGCGGGCTCGGTGATCAGGAGGTGCGGATGCTGGAGGACGAGGAGATCGCCACCACGAGGGGCACTGCCGACGATACGACTGGTGAGTCGAAATCAATGGCCGCGGACACTTTGCTCAGCAAACCAGCGCTCACAGCCGACGCGATCGCCGAGGAAGGCGAAGACGACGAGGGTGAGGAGCGCGAAGCGGATTCGCTTAACGACGAAGACGCAGACGCCGTCACGATGCACAGCGAACGCATGACCTTTGATGGCGACCATCGTTCAAACCCACCGGCACGCACGGATGATCCTGCTGGTAGCGAGTGGAAAGAGATCCGACTAGCGACTGCGCCGTCTACCTCTGCAAGCACAGCCACGTCAGCGCACACAGCCACGTACAGCAAGATCTCGTACACTGAGGCGCTCCAGTACTTCCTCGAGAGCGACAACGTGCTCATGCACCGCGACCGAATCGTCGCCGAGGAGAAGCCGCCGTCGGCATCATGCTTTAGCTGTTTTTTGCGGCCGCGACTGACCTACAGCGGCGCCGTCGAGCAGCGTGATCGTCTCTTCTGCGTGGCCGCGACGAGCTTTGACGCGCACAATACCGTCCATGTGAGCATATTGCAGACCATCTACCGACGGCTCGTCCACACCAGTGGTAACCACCGCGACGTACCGCTCATGGGGGCCCATTGGGAGACTATTGGCTTCCAAGGCTCGGACCCGTCGACCGACCTGCGCGGCTGCGGCGTGCTTTCGCTGCTGCAAATGCTGCACGTAGTTGAGGCCCATTCCGAGTTCGCACGACGCTTCCACTCTGTCTCGCAGCACCCTGTGCGCCACTTCCCGATGGCATGCGTCATGATCAACATCACCCTGCAGTGCCTCGTGGCGTTGCGCAGCGGTGCGCTGTACAAGGAGAGCAACAAGCGCGGTAGCGTGTTCGACGCAGCCAACGCGGTGCGTTTGTATTGAAGGGAGAGGAAGCGTCTTTGTGAACCACGACTGACCACTGACCTGTTTTGTGTGATGGACGTAGCTCCACCTTGCGATCGCGACGCAAGTCATGAAGGAGATTCAGAGCAGCGGTGACGCAATCCCACTCGTAATGAAGCGCGTACTGGATAGCGGACGCTTGAATCCGGATCGGATGATCGAAGCCCACGTCGCGTCTCAACGGACACCCGCGCCACTGAATGGCGCACCGAATCCACACCAGCCGCCCTCCCGCAAATCCAGCACCGCCGCCGCTGGTGGTCGCGCGTCTTCGTCCCACGCACAAGCCGAATTCACGGAGATTGGTCTCCACTCGGTTGGTGACGAGGCATAGATAGATAGCAGTAGTCGCTCGTGGATTCGTAATTCGTATTACGTTAGAAACGACTCGTCTCGCGCTTCTTGAATAGCTGACCGGATCTTGAGCACTTTGGTCGCTCCGTTCATGCCACTGAAACTCGCTCGATGCACACCCCCTTCGTGGGGCTCGTCGTGCTCGAGACTGAAGTAGTTGTGATGGTGCTCTCGCTCGCGCGGTGGCGGACGTGGCAGAGTCATAGTTGGCGATGACACGGGGTGGAGTGTGTGGCTCGGGCGTCGCGCAGCTACCGAAGGCGGCGTGGCCTCTGTCTTGTTTAAAATCGTCTGAAGCCGTTCGACGTCGTCCGCGTCCTCAAGTGTCTTCTCTAGCACCCGTCGGAATTCTTGGAGCTCTTGGAGGGTAGGTGGCGGCCGCGCGCTTGCAATTCGGCGCCTGTCGTCGTCCAAGAGCTCCTGTTCCATGTCGATGCAGCCCTACAACAAGTCCAAATCAAGTCAACGTCATTTGGGGGCTTGCCCTACCACAGTCCCGACAAAACTGTAGCTCGTACCTGGATGAATTCAATGTCCTCAAGCAGCTGCTGCTTTTCTTCCTGCAGCGCCTCCTGCACGTCTTCCTTGATTGAATCAATCTCGTCCACATTCAGACGCTTCCGTAGCTGCCGCATGTCAAGTGAGAATTCAGCCTGTTCCATGCAAATCGTGTCTACCACCTACCTCGGGTGATTCGACGATCGACGAGGTCGTTGAGGACGCCGAGATTGTCGATCCACGCGAGACCGGTCTCTCCACGGAACTAGCGGTCGTGGGTCGAGTCCCACCACTCGTACCTGGACGCAACAGCACACAATCTCGCGCAGACTGAGGGGCGCCGTTCAAACTCAATTGAGCCATCCGCGGAGTCGTGGGTGGAACTGTCCACTTCGCGTCACTCTGGCTGCCGTCGTCGATAGAGAGCACGTAATTCATGAGCTCCTTCTCTTTCGGCATCTGCAACACGCGATGCTCAGCGTTCCTTGCACTCAAGTCCGACGCGAGCAGTTTCAGCTTTTCCACGAGCAGTGCACGACCCGGTGGCTCGGGAACGCGTTGGTGGCGGCGCTGGGCAAGCGCTTCCTATTTTGTGGAGCAGACAACCGTCATTCGATGATGCAGAGGAAGGCGTGCACGCAATCCAACCAGGGCCACGCACTCGTATACAGTCACTTTGCTGTTGGAATTCCGACAATATCTCCACGAGAAGGCGCAGCTCTTCCTTGAGCTCGGCGTTCTCATCGATAAGTCGATTACCAATGGCGCGGCGTAGCTCGTCCTCTTCGGAGATCCGCACATGTGGGGAGATATCGTCCCATATGAGGCGCCTCAACTGAAAGTACTCGGTGAGCATGGCGTTCTCGTGGATCAGCTGCCTGAAAGTCGTGCCGGTCGTGATGCTGGGGCACAAAGCAAGACTCTCCTGTTGAACCACCGCTACGAGTTGGCAAGTCGAATCGAGTTCATTATAAATAGACAACAAAGGTGTTCGGGCACGATGATATCACTCGACACAGCAAATGCGAAGCGGCTCATGGCACCATACGTGGCTGAGCTCCGTCTCCTCAAAATGCTCATTCACGCCCAGAGACCGGCCGCCGACACTGATCTCAAATACGCCCTCAGAGAGGAACACGCACACCACTCGCCAGTGCCACTCAATGATTGAGCTGTCGTCGCTTCCATCGGCGTCACTTGTTGACAGAATCCTCTTCGTCTGCCCCGCTACCATCACAGTATCCTCCTCGGCTTTTGCGAAGCTCGCCAAACTATCGCTCTCTCTCTCGACGCGAACTTCAGCCTCAACATAGTTACAGAACGTCGTCGCTTCACTGTTGTCCTCAGCCGTGGGATCCACCGGGGCAATCAGTGGCTGACGAACATAGACCGTCACTGCGCATGGCTGAAACAACTTTGCTGTGTAGCTTTTGACATTGCGCCCGCCCAAATTTTGCAGTGCCGGCTGGTAGAATCTAAACGGGAATCGCAGCTGAAGATCTAATAGATCCTTGCCAAGCGGTGCAACTGAGTGCATGCTGTCGTCGCTCAACATCAACCCCTCATCTGCTCGAAGGCAAAAAGTCAGCTCCGACTGCATCAGCTGAAGTGTAGCACCATCTCGCTCCGTGTCACTCCAAAGGCCATCGTGGAAGAGCAAACAGCCAGTTGTCCCGAAGTAGGTTTTCCACGAGATGTCCAGGAACGTGTTGAGAACGTTTGCAATCGATCGCTCTGCGAATTGCTCAGCATTCAATCGGGGGACTTCAATGATGATCGACCGTGAACTCTGCCGGCCAATCTCGACATCCCAATCACTGTCCGTTTCACGCACCGCGCGATTGCGGACGCGAACCAAAAAGACGGTTTCTGTCGGGTTCATGACTTCCACCACGATAGTGCAGTAGGCGTTGTCGAACAAGTCCGTCGTGGGTGCAAGTGAAATGGAGACCTGGGGTTGAATTTGAACTCGGCGGATGAGCAATGAACCAAGGGGAACTAGGGTCACGGTCTGCTGGGACTCGCGGTAGTACGTAGTCTCGGATTCAGAAGACGACGTCTCTATCGAGCCTTGGTCATCAGCATACACAAATGACCACTTGAGCTGCTCTCGGCGGGAAGCAGTCGCTCGCTTAGGTGATGACCGCAACGAAACTTCGAATGGAATGGCCAGGAGGTCTCCGCGTTCTAGTGGCAGTAATGTGGTGAGTGCCTCCCCGCTTGTGAGACATTTGAAGTGTATCCCTTCTGTCTCGAACGCCAGTGGTGAAGATGGTGATTGATCCTCCAGAGTTGAGAGCAAGGTGCGTGCCTGCGCCGCACCAAGCGATACCCCTGCCTTCCCAGCTCGAACCGATACGTGGAGTGTTTTCACAGCACGTTGCCCCACGTTGCGCACGTGTAAAACACAGCGCTTGGTCTCATTCGTGAACATACAAATGGGACCGTTGATCGCGACCAACACCTGTGCATCCACCTCATTCGAATCCTCATCTATCACAACACCGCCGTTTTCGTCGGAAAGACTTCCGATCTCTACGAGTGAGAGGCTTAACATCGGTAACGGCTCGACGATGTTGAGTGACAACGGCACCTTCAGGCAGAAAGAGGTCTTGATGTTTAGCACCTTAATGAAGCAGCCAGAGACTTGAAAGCAACCACGCCGTAGCCCGCGCACACTAAGCACAATCTTCTTTTTGCGCTCATACGGCTTCAAGACAACAGAGCTGGGGTACGACTCAACAGCACTGGCCGCTGTACCAGAAGGATTCGAGACAGATGAAGGTGTGGTAGCGCTGTAGTCCACCCACACTGATACCTGCTGGAGGTCAAGTTCGACACCAAACGGGTTGGACATTGTCACCTCGACTTGCACACGCTCGTGTAGCGGAAAGCACCGCTCAAACTCTCCAGTAGACGAGTCGAGCGCGTTAGTATCATCTTCTTCAGAGTCGCTATCGCTGCCATGCGTCTTTGATATGGCTTCCGTTTTCGAACCGGACAACTTCTTCTTGTCGAAAGGATTGTAGAAGAAAGGTGGAGCGTGGGTGCCAGATGAGTCACCGGATTGTGAGGTAGAAATGCCACACTTTCTCAACGCAGCGTCTTTCTTGAGCACAGGATTCTGATGATCATCATGCAAAATACGTACGGCATTCACCTGGACGAAAGTTTCCAGTTTGAGTTGCTCTGTCGGCCGCATGACGGTGCATTCAGCTTCCAGAATGCTCAAAACCCGTCGTTGCAGACGTTGAACCTCTGTTCGAGAGCGCAAATCCCACACGGGGACCAATGTGCCATCACTTGCGTTTATGCTGCAGTTGGCGACAGTTGGTTCTGGCTGAACTGATCCATTGCTTGTCTTCACTAGATCGGCATCAAGAGTGACACTGCCACGCGACCCGTTTGCTGCCGCGGGCGTACCGCCATTCGCAACACTTAACAGTTCGGCTGCGTTCGCACTCGAGCTTCTAGTATTCAGCGTGGCGGGCGGCAGATTGGGCAGAGAGGCGGGACTGTGGTGGTTGCCCGAAAACGATGAGAAGGTAGGTGTGGCCTTTGTCGAGATTGCGCTCACGGCCGCTGTAAACTGTTGACGCGGCGTTGCGAGTAGCGTACGTGGCGTGTTTGCAATCGTAGACGTGATGGTCGCTGCTGCCGACGACATGGTAGCTGACGGAGAATTCGTCATGTTGAAATACCGCTTGCTCTTCACTTCAATACTAGCAGGAGGCGCGGCATAGACCCCACTGAAGTTTGTGCCTCCATTACTTGTCCCACGACTATGTAAACCCCCTCGATATCCTCCACCCGCAATTCCTGTTTGCATGCTAAACGGAGTCTGCGGCTGGTCAAGTTGCAAATACGCGGCACTGTTTGCATCATTTGCCGAGCCAGCCAAGTTTGCGAGCTCATCGCACCACGAAAGCACTTGAAGTAGTTGAATACAATGGCGTCCGACGAGAAAAGGATCGGCTAGCATTTTTGCGATTGTGATGAGCTGACGAAGCACATGGAATCGGAGCACGAGCCACGGCTCGACTTCCTGGATTGTCATGGGGATGGTAACCTTGGGCGGTTTCTTTAGCTGCAGTTGCCGCTGTTGTCTGCGTAAGCGGCGCATTTTTCGCCGTAGACTTGTAACTTCCCATTTCGTTCGGTCTGCCATACCCAACCGCTGTGCTGTGACTGACTCGAGTCGAAGAGCTACCCGTAGCTCTTGAGCGCGTTGGTGAGGCTGGGTGGACTGGCTTCCCGGAGATGTCACGAAGAGCCCGTTCGTGGGACGCCACCGCTGCACCAGCAATGCAACGGCTTCGTGAAGAAACAGCGCCGTGCGGCGATGGTGCCCTACGGCTTCTACCATACTCGCACTCTGAACCAGAAAATGGACTTGTCTTGGCACTGGGACGTCCGGAAACACCATCATGCCGCGCTCGATTGCTTCCCACAGCAGACGCTTTACCCACGTAGCCTCTTCGACCTTATCCGAGCCCTTGAGGCTTGACAGCTGGACGGCAACTGACGTGTAGTACCATCCAATGTGTTCGATGAGTGAAATCTCGAGCTCGCTCACTCCAGCTTTTGCGTATAAAGCTACAGCCTCCGAGGCCTTCTCGACAATCTCGACCATGAATTTGTCTTGGCACTGCTGGTACAAACAAAACACATATCCTTCAAGCGCTGCCGCGAGCCACAGCGTATCTCCGGGCGCGCCGCCGCTCTTGCGCTCTTCTTCGCGGAGCAGCTCGATCGCGGCCACGTAATGCTCGAGGGCGTCGGGAATACAGCTCAACAGCACGGCATAATCTCCAAAGAGCTTGCGTTGGCGCGCAAGATGGCGCCTCCGATTGCGCGTCTCGGCCGACACAAACAGCGACGACACCCCGCCGCCGCCCGCGGCCGCACCCGAGGACGCGCGGTCGTTTGTGGGCGTGCCGGGCAGCGATCGGTTCGTCGAGGGCGACGACGTGCCCGACGGCAGCGCTTCGCGCGACGCCGGGAACGGCGACAGGTGCGGCTGGTGCGTTGTCGGCTCAACGTTCGTGTCGAGCAGAAAGCCGGCGGCGTCGCCCATCTCGACCGCGGCCGACGGCGCCGGCGCCTGGGTCTGCTGCTGCCGCATGGCCGCGCGCACGGTGCTCTCGAGCGACATGAGGATCGTGACGCCGATCGTGTCGAGCACGACCTGCAAGTGGAGACTGACCGTGGACAGCACGGGCGTGTCGCTGTCCGTCTCGCCGCCGTTGGCGTCGAGCTCGTGGTACACGGGGAACATGACGAGATGGCTCAGCGGCGCGCACTCCTCGACCGAGCGCAAGTCGAACTGGTGCTCAAACGCAAAGCATTTTTGGATGAGCAGCCCGGGAAAGTGGCGGATCGAGTCCATGAACTGCTGGTACGCGGCCGGGAGGCTGGGCGTCGTGGGGCAGTGGCAGATGCCGAGCACGCCGACGGCGCGCGCGCTCGCCTGGACGTCCTCGCCGTCGAACGCGTCGATCTTGTCGGTCGTGGACTCGAAGCGGAAGCGGATCGCGCCGGCGCCGTCCCACGCGAACGCGCGGAAGGGCGAGAGCTCGGGCGCGTAGCCCCCCGGCCGCGTCAGCGCGCGGATCGCGAGCACGCTGTGGGCGCGCAGCAGGCGCACGTAGCCGGCGTAGAGCTCGTTCGAGATGGTCCCCACGGGCACGAGGTACACGAGGAACTCGGCCGGCCGCGTCCACCGCGCGAGCGCCGCCGGCGCCGACTTGGGCGCCACGAGCGGGTTCATCCTGGAGGGCCGCTTTGTATTATCATCACCAGGATACGTTGTGGGGTAGGTGGTTTGTAACGGATGTTTGGTTACTGTTAGAAACCGGACCTTGGTCCCCGCCCAAGGAACCAAACGTCCACGGAACGGAGAGATGGACATGGCGAAGGAGGAGGAAGAGGAGCCGCTGTACGTGCCGCTCAAGGTGCGGCGCCGGCAGCAGGAGGAGCGGCTGCTCAAGCGGCGGCGGCTGCTCCAGGAGAAGCGGCGCCAGGAGCAGAGCGACGAAGAAGACGACGTAGACGAGGAGGAAGAGAAAGCGGACAAAGAGGCCAACGACGGCGAGAGCGCGACGTCGTGGGCCAACTACAAAGATGCCGACGACGGCAGCGACGGCGGCAAGCCCGAGGGTCTCGTGCCCGCGAAGCGGTCCAACGTGAGCCTGATCGACCAGGCGTACTTGATGCGCAAGAAGATGGAGGAAGAGGGCGTGAACCAGGACAAGATCCAGAAGGAGACGCAGGAGATCAACATGCTCAAGGAGGCCAGCCATGTGCAAAAGGTGGCGCTCGTGTCGGCCCACGAACGAGCCGAAGGCATCCGCTACGAGAAGCCCATGGTCACGACGTGGACGCCGCCCAAGTTTATCAGCGACATGACCGAGGACGAACGAGACGCTATCCGCAAAAAGTGGCACATCCTCGTGGACGGTGAGGATATCCCTCCGCCCATCAAGCAGTTCGAGCACATGCGCTTCCCGAAGGCGATCATGGACGCGCTCAAAGCCAAGAACATCCAGCGCCCCACGCCGATCCAGGTGCAGGCGCTGCCGTGCATCCTCGCTGGACGCGACATCATTGGCATTGCTTTCACGGGCTCTGGCAAGACCATGACGTTCACGCTGCCGCTCGTGATGCTGGCGCTGGAGGAAGAGACCAAGATGCCCATCATCGGAGGCGAAGGTCCCTTCGGGCTTATTGTCGGACCTTCGCGAGAGCTGATGCGACAGACATTTGAAGTCGTGGAGCATTTTACGTCGCACTTGTTCAAGGGCGGCTCGCCAGAGCTGCGATCGCTGTTGTGTATTGGCGGCGAAGACAAGCGCGCGCAGTCGGAGCTCATCTCTCGACGAGGCGTGCACATCGTGGTCGCCACTCCTGGCCGACTGAACCACTTCCTGAAGCTCAAGGAAATGAACCTTCGATTGTGCAAGTACATTTGTCTCGATGAAGGTGATCGTATGCTCGATTTGGGCTTCGACGAAGAAGTCGCCACAACATTCAACCATTTCTCGGGTCAGCGCCAGACACTCCTGTTTTCAGCAACGATGCCGCAGAAGTTTCAGGATTTTGCCAAGGACGTGCTAGTGAAACCCGTGATCGTCAATGTCGGCCGCGCTGGTGCTGCCAACTTGGACGTGATCCAAGAAGTCGAGTACGTCAAACAGGATGCGAAGATCGTTTATCTCCTGGAGTGTCTGCAGAAGACAGCACCGCCTGTGGTGATATTCTGTGAGCGCAAAGGCGACGTGGACGACATTCATGAGTACCTCATCCTGAAAGGTGTTGGTGCCGTCGCAATCCACGGTGGGAAGGACCAACAAGAGCGAAATGACGCGATCGACCAATTCCGAAGCGGTCGTAAGGATGTGCTTGTGGCGACGGACGTGGCCGCCAAGGGTCTCGACTTTCCCGACATCAAACATGTGATCAACTTCGATATGCCCGCGGAAATCGAGAACTATGTGCATCGCATTGGTCGTACGGGTCGAAGCGGGAAAACAGGTGTTGCGACTACGTTCATCAACAAGAGCGTACCTGAAAGTGCTTTGCTGGATCTGAAGCACTTGCTAGTTGAAGCCAAGCAAACGGTTCCACCAGTGCTACGAGCGCTCGAAGATCCGTACATGGACAATCCGGATGCTAGTGGTTTGGCTAATGCCACGGGCTCCAAGGGCTGTGCGTTTTGCGGTGGCCTTGGTCATCGTATTACGGACTGTCCGAAGCTCGACGCGCACTCGCGCAAGATCGGAGCGGGCCGACGAGACTTTTTGGCCGGTAAAAGTGAAGGATACGGTGGCGACACACTCGGCTAAGAGGGGTGCAGTAGATCCGGATTCTGCGAGATACACTAAAACGAAATACAGCGACAGAGCGTTTGAAACCACCTTTTCGTTGCACTTGGTATTGGCGCTATCAATACACTTTCCAGGCGCCTTCGCTCGATGCAGAGGGTTGGGCAGAGAGGGAGAGATCGTCAGGAAATAGAGAGGCAGCCGGGCTGCCGGCGTCGATCCGCGCGTCGCTAACGACGCACGCAGTTGGTGCGGCCCAACACCGAGTCTACCAGGCCTGTGTCGTTGCAGTCGTTGGCATGGGCACCACGCTCTCTAGGTATTTCGCTCGGTTTTGGAACCGCAACGACCGGCGCATGCTGCTCGTTGGCCTCGACGCCGCCGGCAAGACTACCATTCTGTACAATCTTCGCCTTGGCAAGGCTATCTCGAGTATCCCGACAGTCGGCTTCAATGTAGAGACTGTCAAGCACGACCGGTATAAGCTGCACATTTGGGTAAGTTTGGCGCTTTTGCCATGTTATCGACGAACGGGTTACCAACCTTTGGGTGGGTAACTACAGGACGTCGGCGGACAAGACTCTTTGCGACCGTACTGGCGCCATCATTTCACAGGGACGCAGGTGAGGCAGTCGTAACAACTGTGTGGCAATCGTCGCGATGATGGCTTATGAAATTTTTGATTGATTTGCTCTTTGTTCTCTGGTAGGGTATCATCTTTGTCATCGACAGCGCCGACGCTGAGCGTCTTGAGCTCGCCAAGGCCGAGCTTGACGGGGTACTCATGGACAGTCAGTTGAAGGACGCGACTTTACTCGTGTTTCTAAACAAGCGCGACCTGCCGGGCGTAATGAGCGTCGACGAGCTCGTCGCAACACTCAATCTGGAACAGTCCTGCCAGAATCACAGTCGCAAGTACTTCGTGCAGCCGGCGATCGCAACAACGGGGGAAGGCCTTCGAGAAGGATTGACTTGGTTATGTGAGAATATGACGGAGTTGTGACGATCGAGCAGCTTTTCATGGTTGGTGCATTCATTCCCTCGGTTCCTACAGGGTGGTTGCGTTCTATGGATTTTGTGGTCATGGTCCTTCACGACCAGTCGTGGGCAAACGCCACGCCCTCGTACTTGTGGCCACCGGGGAGCTCCGTCTCCTCCAGCAGCACGTTGCCTAGGATATCGAAGACCGTGATAAACGACGTTTGCATCTGGTCAGCCTCAACCTCGACACTCTTGATCGCGACGATCACAGAGTCGCCCGTCCGCGGCACGAACTTGAACGACGAGAAGCCGCGCAGCGGCGTGATCTTGCCCACGCTCAGCACCTCGATCGTGCTGAAGTCTTCACTGGCGATGACCATCTTATTGGAGCCGCGGCGTTCGTCCATCTCGTCGTTGTACGCCTCCTGGCTCACGCGGCGCGGCAGAACGAACCACTTGCGGTGCACGCTGCTCCACTCGATGGCCTCGTGGATCACGTAGCCAGGGTACTCACAGCCAAGCGCCTTGCGGATATGCGCAAAGTTCGAGGCCCAGTCTTCGTGGCGCACATTGCCGTACGCGTCCATGACGGCGACCCACAGGTTCGAGTCGCCCAGCACCGTACCGGCGTTGTCCGTAAACTCCTTGCCCACGCTGCCCATGTACAGCTCTCCGTCTTTGACCGTGGCCCACTCGTGCTTCTGGCCCTTGCCCGCGACGCCGTCGCCTTCCATGACGATGTGCTGCGGGACCGCCTGGAGCGGCTTGGAGCTGCCCGTCTCAAAGTTCTTGAGCTGGTAGACGATGCCCGTGCGGTCGTCAAACGACAGCAGCTTGCCGTTAAACCACGCGAGCTCGCTGAGCTCAAACCCGCGGCCAGCTTCGTTCATCGCGGTCGAGAACTTTTGGTTCTCGCCCCAGGCGACCGAGTAGTCCTCGACGTCGCTCGTGCCGCGGCGCGTGATCTTGAGCGTGGCGTGCTGGAGGTACGAGAAGAACGTGGGCTTCTTGCTGGTCGTGTCCTTGGACTGCTTGTCGAGGTCGGCGACAACCACGATCGCGAACGAGTTGGGCCGCGGCGGCGCCGTCGACGCCATCGGCTCGCCGCGGCGCACGTGCGGACGGGGCGACGTCGAGTCGTGGAAAGTCAGCACTTGGTTGTCGCCGTTCGTGCGCACGATGACGGCGTTACCGGCCGGCCGCAGGCTGTTGAACTGGCTGCTCGAGCGCAGCAGCGACGTGCTGGACATGGAGAAGAACATGAAGGCCATGACCAGCACCATGAGCACGAACGCGCGGTTCCGCGTGAGCGTGGCGTGGGCGCCCGCGGCCGTGGGGGACCCGCCGCCGGTGCGCTGGACGTCGGCCCACATGGAGTAGTCGGCGGAGCTGGACTTGCGCTTCTTCCTCTGGTTCGGATCGTCCCCTCGCAGCAGCGGCAGCATGCACGGACGCAGCGGACGGGAGCTGTCCAACGCGAGAGTGGCTCTCTCCCTCCGCTCCCCCTCACACTGCGAGCCTGAAGGGACAGAAACGACGACTCAGATCCAGATATCATGAAACGGACCAATTGTAGAACTCCAAACGCACTGAGTCTGATGCGTAACAGTGAGCCAGTGCGCGGGACCTGCGAGATCGGATGATTCGAGGGGTTACAAACCCGTAACATTTTATATTCGCGCGCCCACCCACAAACAAAACCAAACATGAGCTCCACAAATAAGAACGAGGAAGTGGCGGCGCTGGAGGCGCTCCGCGACTCGTCGGGCGAGCTCGTCAAGTACCTGGATGCGATGAATGAAAAGCTCGCGCAGCTGAACCATCAGAATGAATGTACGTTCGTGTGGCGCCCCCGTGAGTTTCCCTCCGCTGACTGATTTGGTGGAAGTAGTGTCCCTGCGCGTGCTGGAGAACTGGTCGAGCGTGATCGCGATCACGAAGGCGACGTCAACGGCCGACAAGAGCAGCGGCGTGGATGCGCAGAACGAGATCTTACGCAAGCCGCTGTGAGGTGGCATCGACGCCCTGTGGCGTATTTATATATAGGCGTCGAGCTGTTGCTTGGGGGGAAGGCGTGATGTCGATGCCCCAAGGTGCAGCGAGTTTGATAAGCACAAGAATAGCAGCAATGGCACTTTGTGTATGCGAGATACGAATGTTGGGTCTGATCCACTGCGACAGTATACGAAGCTTTGTGCCGGGTTGCCCCTCGCTCCACTTTGAAGACACCAGACGAGGTGTTCTGCTCCGCCAACGAGTGCTCCGGGGGGCTCGTGTATCCTCCACCATGCCGTTGGGCGTCCGCTCCAATGGCTTCCAGGCACCTCTATCCAAGGACCAAGTCACAAGTTGGGTGCTTCAACCTTTGATGATGAGTGTGCGTGACCGTAAACGTTGGAGCTATCAATGACGATATGGGGCTGAGCGAGATGTTATACGACGTACAGGTCTTCATCGCATTCGTTGCGAAACTCCTGGACCGAGACAAGGTGAGTCATCGCCACCTTTGGTTAGTAGAGGATCAATACTTATTCAATCCGTGCTGGTTTGTCAGTGCATCGGAATCCTTGTCCCAACTGGAGTGCTGATCACGGTCATCCTGTGCTGCTGGTACATCTGCGAGAGCCGTGACCCATCCGTCGAGGTTTGTGCTGTCACACTATTCGTACGTACCACACGTCCGGCGCAGCGCTCACTCTACTTGTGCTGGAGTAGAAGCCCAAGTCTTCGTGCTCGCTATTGCCTGTGCCCACTAAGATGACGCGATACTGCACGCTATGCTGCAAGACCAGCCCCGGTCTGGATCACCACTGCACATGGCTCAACACATGCATCGCCGACAACAACTACGAAGCCTTTTTCTTTCTCGTGATTGCAGCGACGCTTCAGTCTGTGCTCCAAGCAGTCATTGGTATTCTTATGGCGACCATTTGGTTTGACGAGGTCAAGCTGCAACTCTCGCCATCGTGGAACAAACCAATGCTCGCTCTGCTGTGGATCCACAATGCGATAATGCTCTCCCTCGCCAATTCGTACATTCTACTCGCGGGTTTTCATGTGTATCTGGTCGCCATCCGATCTGGGACGTATGATTTCATTCTGGAGAACGGCAACGACGGCATTTGTGCCCGAATGCTCAAATGCAAGTGTTTCACCAAGAGCAAGAAGAAGCGCAAGAGTGCGACTCGTGGCGACAAGCGACGCAGTATGTCCAAGACAACTCCCATTCCTTCGTCCAGCAAAGTCGTCGCTGCACCGACAAGAGGCAGTCGCGGTGACGGACCGACCGCGCAGGATATTGCGGCGTCGGCTGCAAAGCAGCGTGAAGTGGAGCAGTGGAAAGCTGAGTGGATGCGCAAGTATGGGTCGGATGAGGATGACAAGAGCAGCTCAACCTCGGCTGAGCAGGTCAAGCCAGCGGATGACGCACCGAAAGCAAGCGACGTCAAAGATGGGCCTGCTACTGCGGCCTCCAAGCGACGTGCCACGGATCCCGCCGTCTCCCAGCAAAGCCACGACCAGGTGCAGATCGAAATGAGCGCTGGCGTTAACGAAAGCGAAGGCATTGTCGAGGACATTGAGACCGGGAATGCAGATCACCACTCGTCGGATGTGTCAGCATTGAAGGCGCAGTCGCCACCGCCTCCAGAGACAGACAAGGCATCCACGCACGGCTCGCAGACCGAATTGTAAGCCCACCCATGAGATATCTGCGACGTGTGAGCATCTTTTCCTGCATAAACAAATACCCTTGTGATCACTATATGAGCATGCGGTCCTAACAGTTGTGGGTAGGGATTTCAATCCCGGCGTTTGGATTGGTCGAAACTGTGGAAAAGGGGCCGTTTGTATGGAGACGGAAGTGATTGGCTCTGCGCCTTTGGCGGCGGCCGCGGCCATGGGCACTGGCGGCTGCGCTTCATATCGTTGCTGCAACGTTAGAGACGGCGTCGGGTAAAACAATCTCGTATCAACCTTAAACAAGGTGAGTCGCGTTGCGTGATGTGAATGCTCCGAGGACACTGAAGCCGTGACGGCCGCGCCCCCACGCACAGCCCCTCGGCAGTCCGGACGGCCGACTAAGGCAAAGCAAAGATGAACGTGAGACGCTGACCACAGCCCGTGTTTGTGTCTCTCCTCCAGATGCGTCACGTTGCTGCTTACCTTCTGTGCGTGCTGGGCGGAAACGAGGCCCCGAAGGCCTCGGACATCGAGGCCGTCGTGACCTCGTTCGGCGGTGAGGTCGACAGCGCCAAGGTCGAGGCTCTCCTGAAGGAGCTCGAGGGCAAGAACATCGACGAGGTCATCGCCGCTGGCCAGGCCAAGCTCGCGACCGTCTCGGTCGGTGCCGCCCCGGCTGGTGGTGCCGCGGCTGCCTCGAGTGGCGCCGCCGCTGCCGCCGTCGAGGAGGTCGTCGAGGAGGAGGAAGAGGCCAACATCGGCGGTGGCATGGACATGTTCGGTGGTGGCAGCGACTACTAAGCGACCACATCCACGCTTCGCTACGCTAGATCAAGTCCAGGAAGTGCCGCAGCGCGCGCGCTGTAACTGAATGGAAGCGAACATGGGTCCCGCTCGTGACGTCTTGACACAGCACAACTCGCCTGGTGTTTTTTTTCTTTTGAATTCTCTTTGGGCGTTGTGAAGTAGCACAGGTCTGGAGCGTCCACTTGATCACCCCAAAAACTTGGTGCCTACACGTCTACAGATTGCTGCCCAACCGACAGCGGAAATGGACCCAAGAGGAAACCCTGGGAACGAGAGAAGCCGCTCGATGGGGAGCATGTAGCCCTGCGGGAGCACCGCGAGCGGTTCGTTCCAGTAATACAGGGCGAGAAAGCCCATGACAACGGGCTACATAAAGTGCGTGGTCAGTCAATGCCCGCAAACACTACAACAGGGGTCGTACAGGACGCACCGTTCGGAACTGGTTGATGCGCTTCTGGAGGACCGAGGGCGCCGACTTCTGCATCCGCTCCACTGGTCGGGAAAGCGATCCCAGCAATCGTCAGGAAAGAGTAAAAGAGAGCGCGAGACAGACACACAGCGCACCAGCAAGCTCCTGCATCTGCTTCTTGAGATTGTTCATCTTTCGGATGGCCTTGGACTGCTCCACGAACGTCTCGACCGAGTTGAGTTTGTTGACCACGCGCACTTGTTCATTGTACTGCTTGAGCAGCGCGGTCTCCTCCGGCGTGAGCTGCGTACCCTGGCGCGACCACAGCGCCATGGCGACGTCGATCGCGAGCATCACGATGGCGATCACGAGCACGTCGTAGCAGCGTAGGCGGTCGAGCCCGAGCGCCTCAGCCGTCATCCTGCCTCCCCAACTTGTTGTCTCGAGTGGCAGTCCCCCTTTGGGTCCTACGATTCGTACTTTATAACACTGGAACAGTACAGCTTATTTTTTGAACCACCATGCATCGCATCGAAACGGCATTTCGATCTCAAGGGGAACGAACCGGGAAGAAGCCACGATGTCGGAGGACCTGCGCGCGCTGCGCAACTACATCACGGCCATGGACGGCCACGAGTACGAGAACCTTCCCGAGGGCATCGTGGCGCTCCACATCACCCACAGCAACCTCAAGATGAAGATGGTGGACATCCGCCTCGACCTGCACATGACCATCGAGGAGGTGCGCCACAAAGTGTACCGGCACTGCGGCACCAAGCCCGACGCCATGGACCTGTACATCGCCGGCAGCGACGGTTCCTTGAGCATCAAGCTGGACGATGACCGCCGTAAGCTTGGGTACTACGGCGTGCAGAGTGGCATGCGCATCCATGTCGTGGACACGGACCCGTTCTCGCTCTCACGCGGCGGCGGGCTGGAGGATGTCAACCTCATCACAAAGTACGAGATCTCGGAAGAGGACTACAACAAGCGTACGGTATTACCCCAGTGGGTATATAAGCCGAGATAGAGATTTTGACGCTCGGTATTTTGGCGGATGCAGGTGAGAAGACTGTGCGAGCGTACAAGCGCGAGCAACTTGAGAAGGACCCGAACTGGAAACCCAAGACCATGATGAACGTTGCGCGCCCGGCCGTTGATCCTGCGACCGCTCCCGGGCCGGATACCATCGCAAACATGAAGATTGGTGACCGCTGTGAGGTGCAGCCCGGAGGTCGGCGTGGAGAGGTGGCGTATCTTGGGGAAGTGCCCGAGATCGGCCCCGGCTACTGGGTCGGCGTGCGCTTTGACGAGCCCGTGGGCAAAGGCAGCGGAACGGTCAAGGGCAACGTTTACTTTGAGTGCGATGCAAAGTACGGAAGCTTTATCCGCCCCCAGAACACAACGGTCGGCGACTTCCCCGTGGAAGACCCCTTTGCGGATGATTCGGATGACGAGCTGTGAGCCAGGAAGTCGTTAGTAGTTCATCAGCAGAATGTACCATAACGCCAAAGCACGCATGAGTCAACCTGCGTGAACGAGCGCGCGGGTGGTGCGTTGTGTGCATTCGACGGTCGATCTATTTTGTTTGTTTTTTGTGTGTGTTTCTTTTCCTCGTGTCCGGGCAACACACCAGCACTATAATACGCTTTTGGTCCGTGTCCAGGCAACGGCTATCGCGACGCACACGAGCTTACACCTCGGCCTTTCGTGTGATCTCGTCGACGTTCCAGCGCTTTCGCTTGCTCAGCGGCCGCGTGGCCGAGAGCTGCACGAAGTCGCCGATGTTGCAGACGTTCTCCTCGTCGTGGGCCATGAACTTCTTGGTCTTCTTGTAGTACTTGCCGTACTTGGGGTCCTTGACGATGCGCGAGACCTCGACGAGCACCGACTTCTGCATCTTGTTGGACACGATCTTCCCGAACAACGGCTTCATGGCGGCGGAGCGGGCGGCAGCGACACGGGGGCGAGCAAGCTTTGCTGGGCTGGCGGCGGGCGCAATGGAATGCGATGAAATCCACACACACACAGCCGTTGGTGGAGTGGGCGGCGCGGCGGCGATATACCTTCGCGCAACCTTCACGCCACATGTCTCGGTAAGTTCGGTTGGGCTCCACTAAGTACGAAAATGCCCTGATTGATTGATCTTTCGAGAACTTCAGCACTCCCTCCCTGTCCACAATGATGCCACCGATGCCGGGCGACGCGCGGAAGTGGTTCGTGCCGTACCTGTACACGCCCAGCGAGGATGCGACGCACGCCAAGCTCGTGACACCCTTTGGCGTCATGGACGTGGCGCGCGTGCTCCACGACGAGCTCGTCAACATCCTCATCGCCATGTTCATCGTGGCCGGCACGATCGGCGCGTGGCGTGCGTTCATCAGCAAGCGCGAGGCCGCGCCGCTCAAGGCCGCGACGAAAGAAGAGTCGGGCAAGCGCGGCAAGGCCGCGTCGGCGCTGGAGGAGAACATCCAGACCAAGGGCGCCAACAGCTACTACTACGCACACCAGCGCCGCGTCGTGGACGACGAACGCGACCAGGACAACCTCCAGAAGACCACGGTCTCGTCCTACAGCTGGACCGACCAAAAGAAGACCGTGAGGTACGTTGCGCTGCGTGTCGGAGTATGGTGGCGCCGGAAGCTGACTTGGTTGGGTATCCTGTAGTATCTACTTGACCGACGACGTGGTCGCCGGTATGGATGATGAGCAGCTCAAGCTGGTGCGGACCCGTGCTTTTCGCCGTCTACGGGTACTCAAAGTGTGTGTTAACTTGGCTTTTTTTGTCCATTTGAACACACAGAACTGGTCGGCGACGTCGCTGTCGATGGACTTGATCGTGGCGAAGGGCAGCAAACTCGCCAAGAGCCTCGTGATCCCGACGCTTTACGACGAGATCACCAATGTCACCTGGAAAGCGCGCAAGAGCCAACTCGTCATCACTCTCCACAAGAAAAATGAAGCTCGCTGGAAGTCGCTGAATGGTGCGGCCAAGAACCTCGAGGATCACATTGAATACGACGAGAGTCTGTTCGATTGATCGTGCTCGGATCGAAGGAAAATAAATGGAATCGCTTTTCATTGTTTTCTTAACCTCGTCAGCATTCCGCTACTACTGCGGGACCCATAACTTCAAGTGAGTCGTGTCATAAGCTGCTGTAATGACGGATTTCGTCTTGGAGAGCGCCACGCCAGCGAGCAAATCGTTTGTCGCGCAGTGTGAACTCGCCAACTGCACGCGCGGAGCCGACTTGCTGCCGATAAGCTCCCAAACGTTCACAAAGGTGTCTTCGCCAACGGAAACAACGTATTTGTCATTCACATCCAGCGCCGTGATCGCCCGTGAGTGCGCTCCAATCTCAGCGTGCAAGCGGTAGTCGTCCTTGCGGAAGATGCGAATCACACCCGTCAGGTAGCCAGCAATGAGCAGGCCGTCTGGCGTGAAGCGGATGCTTGTCGCCGGGAACGTGTCGCCCGGGATGCGGTGGACAACGTCGAAAGCCTCATCGGGGTTACGCACGAGAATCGTTCCGCTACTGTCGCTTGTGGCCAGTAATACCCCGTTGGAAGATGCGTCGGCGCTCTGGATCGCTTCAGTGTGGTCTCCAAGCGTCTCCACGAGGTCGAATTCATTGTCAGATGTACCTTTCGATGAGCGCTCCTTACCCAGTACAAAAACCTTGCCCACCGAACTGCCTACAGTACAGGCCGCATAGTGATACTATTAGATCGTGCCGTCACGCGTTATCAGCATCAGTGCTCCATACCCACGACAAGCGCAGGGCGATCCGAGTCGATGGCACAGATGCCGCGGCAGAATAGCGCGCCGTCTAATGCGTATAAGGGCGATCAGCGATATCATCGACATGCTCATCACGCGCATTAATCGCACCTTCTGGCGCCTCCACCGCATTCTTGAGCACCAATTCATACACCTTTTGCTCTCCTTTGCTGTCAAACACCTTTGGAAGCAGACATGACCAGTCATCCACACAATATCCCTTGATTTACGAAGGACTGTCTAGGCTTGATGCCTACCTGCACACCGAGATCGCTTGCAACGACTACAAAGATGTTGCTCTGGAGTTGGCAGACCCGTACTTGGTGGACAAACGATTTGTCTTTGATCGGCAGTTTGTGCGCCGAGTACGGCGTCTGGGACGCGTTCACGTAAACCACGTCGTCCATGTGCGCATATGCCTTCGTATACGAGCGAGCAACGCATTAGATCCACTCGAATCGTCCTTAATCTAGAGTTCTCACTTCGTACCAACACGTCATCGGCCTTGGATAGGTTGTTGGTCACGTGGGAGACGGAAAAGGTCGTTGACATGAGCTCCGGGTCGGAGAACCACGTCGTCGCCATGGCTACCACGCGTATCTCACGGGCGTTGCGAGTAGAACAGAGAGACACAGGATCGCAGTGGAATCGTGGGGAGGTCAACCAAGGCGCCAGACGCAACGCTCGCACCCGTCGTCTTGGGGGGATTTTGGTCGTGTGCCCTTTCACGGACCACGATCTTCAAAGGTCACATTGAAAACAAGCCAAGCCAAGCCGGCTTGGCTCGTTCGATTCAATAGTGACATTGATGGTTATTCAAGAGCGGTTATTGAACCCACCCTCGTCGTGAGGAGCACAACCGTGTTTTGACACCTTGGCTGCCGTGCAAGATTCGATCTGGAGACGCCCAAGCCACTTCGTGTACGGCGTCGCTGCCACTGAATCCCGCCGTGGCGACACCGACTGGATCGCGCCCCAAAAGAAGGGGGGAGGAGGAGCTGTCCGCCTTTTTTGTTCTCCTTCTCCGCCTCACCCCCATCCACGCCGTTTTCCACGCATCAGTCAGACTGCAGCCGTGCTCAAGAAAAAAAAAAAAAC
>JAADVT010000023.1:0-86802 GCA_023335895.1 Pythium rishiriense
CCCCCCCCCCCCCCAATAAATTGTGGCAAGCCCCACCCCGCAATAACGGACGATTCCTCTCCTCCATCTTGCCATTCCCGACAATGGCGCACGCCACGCTGGCAGCCGACAAGCGCCGCCTCCAGCGCCAGCGGAGCGCGCAAAAGCTCTCGCGGCTGCGCGCGCAGCTCGCCGCGTGGGCGCGCGTGGCGCTCGCGCTGCGCGTGCTCGACGACGCCGACGCGATCTGGGACGCGTTCCTCGACGCCGACGTGCGTGCCACGCGCGCGCAGCTCCGGAACTGGGCCAGCGCAGTCCGCGACGCCCACGCGCTCGCAGCCGACCGCGCGGCGCTGCTCGCACTGCTGGCCGAGCACGAGCTCGCAACACGCGCGATCGCCGCGGCCGTGGCGACCGCCGCCGACGACGACTGGGTGCTCCGCGTCCAGCGCTGGCGCGCGCTCGCGCGGATCCATTTCCGCGCGTGGACGGCGGCGCAGTGCGCGCGCGAGATCGAGGCGGCGCTGCGCGTGCTGCGCGACCGCGACGACGTGGCCCAGACGACGACGACAGCGACGCGAAGCTCGGGGCTGGCGCTGCTGGGCTGGCGCGACAGCGTGACCGCGGTCCGCGCCGGCCGCGAGCTCCATTTCAGCCTCCACAAGACGTTCGAGGCGCTCGACCTCGCGCACTTTGTGGCCACGACCGAGCGCATCTTCACCGACTCGGCGCTGTACGCGAGCGTGGTCCACGGCGGCCACGCGCGCGCGAGCGTCGACGTGCTCCAGCGGCTGAGCGACCACGTCGCCGTGGTGCTGTACCACGAGGCGTACGCCGACGCCGGCGACGCCGCGGTCCACGCGCTGAGCCTCAACGCGCGGGTCACGCGGGCCGACGGATCGGTCGTGCAGCTGTACTGGCCGATCGACACGCCGGCGATCGTCAACACGTTCACGGGCCCGTGCGACGGGTGGATGCGCCACTTCCACTACGCCGTGTTTGAGCCGCGCGGCGACGCGGCGGTCCGCGTGGCCGTGCGGGGCGTGCTCTCGGGGGAGCCGGGCCTGTCGCTCGCGCGCTACTGGCAGTTCCGCGTGCTCGAGTCGCTCGTGCGGATCGAGGCCCGTGCGGCGCGACGCGGGCTGCTCCAGTTTTGACACGAGACGGAAGTCTCATACTAATACTATTCATTTTGTCATGGGGTGGGGGAACCTGATATATCTTATCTCTCGACCGGCGTTTACTCCGAGTCCGAGATGGTCGAGAGCCGGCGCACGAGCGGCGAGGCCATGAGCGTCTGCAGCACGCGCGCCGCGGACGGGCGCAGCTGCGGGTCGAACTGGAGACACTCGTGGACGAGCCGGCGGATCACGTCCGGGCACGAGTCCGAGACCTTGGGGCGCAGCTTGCCGACCGAGACCTGCTGGACGATCATGTGCTCCTCGAGGTTGAGCCCCTCGAACGGGATCTTGTGTGTGTCGAGCTCGGTGAGCAGCACGCCGAGCGAGTAGATGTCGGCCAGCTCGCTGTAGTCCTCGCCGAGGATGATCTCGGGCGCGACCCAGCGCGCCGTACCCACGCCCGCGGTCATGGTGTTCTGGATCGTGCGCTCGCGGGATTCGCCAAAGTCCGACAGCTTGGCACCCTTGCGCTCGTCGATGAGAATGTTGCGCGACTTGAGGTCGCGGTGGATGATCGCCGGCTGGAGGCTGTGGAGGTAGAACACGGCCTCGCAGATCTGCACGCAGTACGTGGCCTTGCCCTTCTCCCACGAGAGCTCGGTCGGCGGGTGGCGTCGCAGCACCGTGAGCAGATCGCCCGAGTCCATGTACTCCATGACGATCTGGAGGTCCAGCTGGTTGTCGTCCCAGCACGCGCCCACGAGCGTGAGGATCCGCGGGTGCGAGAGGCTCGCGAGCAGGTTGAGCTCGGCGATAAAGTCGCCGACGCTCGCCGGGTCGCTCGAGAGCAGCTTCTTGACAGCGACGAGGTCGCGCCCATAGTGGGCGAGCCACACTTCGCCGAACGCGCCCTTGGCGATCGTGCGCGTGTAGTTGATGTCCTGGCTCGCGATGCGCACGACGTTCTGGTTGATCTGCGCGCGCTCGCGCTGGCGCGAGCCGCCCGTCACGAGCGAGTTGCCGGTCGTCGTGCCGCCGGCGGCGGCGTTGCTCTGGCGCTCCTCCTGGTACTTGGCGATCTCCGTGTACGTGCCGGCGCTGAACGACGGCTTGCTCGGACGGCCCGCGGCGCTCGGTCGTGCGCTGCTGGCGTTGGAGGCGGCGCGGGACGGCCGGCCGCCGCCGGTGCCCGAGATGCTCGACGCGCGGCCGCCCGAGGTCGCGCGGCCGCGGTTGAAGAACCCGCTGCGCGACTGGTTCGTGCCGCTGTTGTGGTGGTTGGTGCCCGTGTGGTTGTAGTTGTTGGGGTTGCTGCGGCTGTTCTGGTTGTCCATGACCGACTCGTAGAACTCGTTGTTCTTGGCGCGGCGGCGGTGCCAAATGAACGCACCGCCGCCGACCAGCAGCAGCGCGCCGGCCACGCAGCACACGATGATGATGACCGTACTGGACGAGCCCGACTTGTCACTGGCCGCGGGCGCCGGCGTCGCGCTGCCCGCCGAGGCGTCGGCGACACACACGGTCGCGCCCAGCACCGTGTCCTCCTTCTCGCCGGCGCCGCACGAGCGCGAGGAAAAGCCCAGCGAGCTGGTCTCGGCCGTGAGCCGCTTGAGGAACGAGACCTGCGTGGCCGTGAAGTTGGTCTCCTGGATCACGTTGCCCGCGAGCGTGAGCGTCGTGAGCTTGGTCATGTTGAAGATGGCCATGGGGAACGTCGTGAGCTTGTTGTCGCTGAGATCGAGCGTGACGAGCGACGGCAGCACGAGGTCAAACTTGGTCAGCGAGTTGGACCGCAGGCTCAGCGTCGTGAGCGACTGGAGCGCCTTGCCGAGCTTGCTGTCGGCCGTCGGGAGGTCCGCGATGGCGTTCTTCGATACGTTGCTGTGTATGAGGTAAGAGGAATTAGACCACCAGCGTGTAGCGTGGACCATCCACGGGAGAACGTACAGCGTGCGGATGTTGGGCATGTTGGCCACGTCCACGGGCATGTCGCTAAGCGCGCAGTTGTCCATGACGAGCGTCTCGAGCGACGTGGGCAGAAAGTTGGTCTGGAGCTGCGCGAGGTTGATGTTGGTGAACACACTACCCACAACCACGAAGTCAGATCCCCCCTCCCTTGCGACCTTAGCGATCGATCGAGCCATACGTACAGCAGCTTGGCCTGCTTGGCGAGCGAGAAAAAGTCGTCGTTCCGCTTGAGCTCCTTGGTCGATCCCTTGGTGACCTCGGTCGAGTCGAAGCCCGTGATCTGGATGTCGGTGGCCTCGGCGGGCACCTGCGCGTTGCTGATGAGCTGCACGGGCGCGGCCGGGAACGACGCCGTCCTGGCCGTGTCGGTCGCGAACCCGTCGGTCGCGACCGGGTCCTTGACAAACAGCTTCCACGTGCCGTAGAGCGAGTTGTACGGCTCGAGGCACTGGTACGTACACGTGTCGTCGTCCGGGCTCGGTGCGCACTTGTTGCGCGCGGCGTCGCTACACGTGACGCCGGCCTTGTCCGGGTACTGGACACACGCCTGGTCCGTCTTACAGACCGAGCCACAGTTGGCGAGCGCGACTTTGTCGGTCGTCGCGCACCACGAGACAGCGGAGGACGAGGCGGAGGACGTGGAGGAGGCCGCGTGGGCCGAGCCCAGCAGCAGCGCGGCGGCGAGCGCGGCGCGCGACGGCATGGAGGAGGAGGACCCGAGGTGTGGAGCGGAGCCGGCGAGTTGGGAAATGGAATGTGGGCATGCGGTTCAGTGCGCGAGGTTGCGCGAAGGTCGCGCGTATCTCACTCGCCGCTGTTCCGAGTGAACCCACACGGCCGAGGGGCAAGGGGTTTGTTTGTTGGTTGGGGCGGACGGAATGGAGGGGGCACTTTTTCTTGGGTTCAATCCGCCACCGTGGGGAAGTCGAAAAGTCGACCGCGTCAGGCGTCAGTCACCAGCCCATCGCGGGGCGTGGGTACGAAAACGGTTCCACTGAGAACAAAGCGCCCACTGAGAGCAACACTTTGGATCTCGCATCCCATGTCTGCCTGTATCACAGAGTGGATGAGATCGTGGTCCGTTCCCTCTGACCTGAATTTTTTCTTTTTTCCGGGGGAAATACATCCTAAAAAATATCACTTTGGGTGGCGCAGCACAAAAACTCATTCGTGGGCGAACACAACTCACACACACACACACAAAATCTGAGTCTGGTGACAGGACTCAGATGAAGATTGGCGACCCGTCCATCTCTCCTCACCCGTCGACTTGAATCCTTCCGGATTCTGTCCGGAAGTGGCATGTCAGCACATGGAGATCTCTGGACGGAATCAATCGCCACGAGCCAAAGCGATTGCGTCCGTCCAGCACGAGCAACACGCTACTAGCGAATCCATGGAAGCGCTCGCTGTCCTCATCAACTCGACGGTATTAGGTGCCAGCGGATCCCTCAGTCTCAACGTGACACTAACTTGTACCCAGTTAGACCCTCCCTAGTCCGCCAGTGCATTCCTACTGAACCGTGGACGTTCGTGCGCATCCACCGTTGAGAGCGCACACTGGACGCACCCGCGAGGGAACGCCGCTAGCGCTGGACCGCGTCCAGAGGCCCCGTGCCACGTCAGCGTCGGTCCAAGATTCTGAAATGCGGCACTAAAATGAGGTAGGACCCTTTCCACCAATTGTAATCGGGATTGAGCGATTGAAGTGCTTCCACCAATCACCGACCACCACCTGGAATGATGTAGGATCAATTCCAGCTGAGTGCCCCTTTACATTAGCAGATCGTAGCAAATGATACACCCTATTCGTTGGTTACTAAAATACTCATTATCATGCTTAAAAGCCTTTATTAGCCGATACAATGATGAAACATTGTACAAATTTCATCTGTTTGAATCCATTTCAATCGGTTTTAAACATCCTGAATACGGTTCCCAGCGGCTTCTCGAAATCACGCTTTTTGGTTCTTGCAATTGCTCCCCCCCGATCCTGGAAAACGTGATTCATTCCGCCACCATCCTCCTCCTCCGCCAATGCTGCGCGCGTCGCTCTCTACGGCCTCCGCGGCGCTGCGCCGCCAGCCCGCGCGCCGCCTCTCGCAGCGCGGACCCCTCCGCTCCTCCTCCTCCTCTTCCTTCTCCTCCTCCAGGGTGGCTGCCGCGGTCGCGCCGCTCCGCCGGGTCTCCTCGCGGGCGCTGTTCTCGTCGGTCTCCGCCTCGTCGTCCTCGGCGCGTCCGCTCCGCTCGGCGGGCGCCGCGGTCGCGCAGCGCGTGGTGGGGGACCGTGACGCGCCGTTCGCGCGCGCCGCCGGCGTGTTGCTGGCGCTCGTGGCGGCCGGCGCGCTGCTGAGCGACGCCGAGTGCTGTGGCATCGTGGGCGTCGTGGGCAAGAGCGCGGACGCGACCGAGTTTCTGCTCGAGGGCGTGACGATCCTCATGAACCGCGGCTACGACTCGGCCGGCATGGCCACGATGCGCTACGACGAGCGCGACGGCGCGTCGTCGGCCATCACGACGACCAAGTTCGCGTCGGTCTCGGGCACGGCCGACTCGATCCACTTGCTGCGCGGGTCCAAGGACGCCCACGCGGGCAACTCGGTCGGCATGGCCCACACGCGCTGGGCCACGCACGGCGGCAAGACGGACGCCAACTCGCACCCGCACTCGGACATGCACGGCCGCGTCGCGGTCGTCCACAACGGCACGTTCACCAACTACAACGAGATCAAGCAGGAGCTGCTGAGCGAGGGCGTGGTCTTTGCGTCCCAGACCGACACCGAGGTCGCGGCCCAGCTCATCGGACACCTCATGGGCGAGGGTGCCGACGTGCTCACGGCCACGCGGATCGCGCTGTCGCGGCTCGAGGGCACGTGGGGGCTCTGCGTCATGGCGCGCGACGAGCCCGACCGCATCGTCATCGCGCGCAACGGCTCGCCGCTCTGTATCGGCTACGGGCCCAGCGAGATGTACGTGGCCTCAGAGACGACGGCGTTCAGCCGCTACACCAAGCGCTTTGTGTCGCTCAAGGACGGCGAAGTCGCCGTGATCAAGGCTGACTCGGCCGAGCTCAACCCCGAGGACGAAAAGGAAGGGTTCCTCCAGCGGTTCCCCACGAGCCGGCTCGCGACCGCGCCCGACGTCAAGGTGCGCCTCTCGCCGGCGCCGTACCCGCACTGGACGATCCGCGAGATCATGGAGCAGCCCAAGGCCGTCGCGGCCGCGCTCGGCTACGGCGGCCGCGTCTCGGACGACCACGTGTACCTCGGCGGACTCGAGGCCGAGAAGGACCGGATGCTCAAGATCAAGCACCTCATGATCGCGGCCTGCGGCACGTCGCTGTTCGCGAGCAAGTACGGCGCCAAGCTCATGCGCCAACTCCACGCGTTCGACTCGGTGTCCACCGAGGACGCGTCCGAGTGCGCGGGCGAGCGCCTGCCGCGCAAAGACGGCGGACTGCTGGTCGTGTCGCAGTCGGGCGAGACGCTCGACGTCACGCGCGTGCTCAAGGCCGTCGAGGAGATGCCGACCGATATCCCGACGTTTTCGGTCGTCAACGCCGTCGGCTCGCTCATCGCGCGCACGACCAAGTGCGGCGTGTACCTCAACGCCGGCCGCGAGAACGCCGTGGCGAGCACCAAGGCCTTTGTCACGCAGGTCACGGTCATGGGCCTGATCGCCGCGTGGTTTGCGCAGAACCGCCCCGAGGGCAACCGCACCAAGATGGACGAGCTCATCCAGGCTATGCACCGCCTGCCCATCGCGATCGGCATGGCGCTGCGCACGCGCGAGCAGTGCGCGCAGATCGCCGAGTCGCTCATGGACTCGGAGCACCTGTTCGTGCTGGGCAAGGGCTTTGGCGAGCCCATCGCGTACGAAGGCGCGCTCAAGATCAAGGAGATCACGTACCTCCACGCCGAGGGCTACGCCGGCGGCGCGCTCAAGCACGGCCCGTTCGCGCTCATTGAGAACGCCAAGGACGGCAAGTTTGGCGCCACGCCCATCATTTTAATCGTGCTCGACGACGAACACGCGGCGTTCATGAAGACGGCGGTCGAGGAAGTGCGCGCGCGCGGCGCCAAGACCATCGTGATCACGGACCGCCCGTCCATGGTCCAGGACATCGCCGACACGGTCATCCAGATCCCGTCGAACGGACCCATGACGGCGCTGCTCGCGTCCGTGCCGCTCCAGCTCATCGCCTACGAGCTCGCCGTGAAGAAGGGCATCAACCCGGACGTGCCGCGCAACCTCGCCAAGGCCGTGACCGTCGACTAGAGCGTCGTTCTTCCATCTATCCATCTCACCCATGTGAGACCGTCGTTATCGCCCCAGTGAGACCGTCACGTACGGATGCTACCTGTACCGAACAAAAAAAAACCTGTTTGTCTTGCACTAAAAAGGAATGAAAAGAGGAAGTGAAAAGAAACAAGGAACGTTGGTGTTGATGATCTCGCCCCCCTCGTTCACGCACGCGCCCGTGGGACGACTTGCACGAGCGCGCGGTCCGTGAGCCCGGCCGTCGAAAGCGGCTCGTCGGGCTGCGCGAGCGGCTTGCCGTTGGCGAGAAACAGGTCGAACTGGTCCTCGTTCTGGAACCGCGTCTGCCGGCGCACGAGCGCGGCCTTGAGGTGGCGCACGCGCCGCGCCGAGTACAACCGCAGCGAGACCACGAGTCCGCCGGGCAGCCGGCAGCTCACGGAGATCCGTGCGTCCCCGGCTCGTGCTGTCCATCGTGGGTCCTGGTCTTCGACCACTCGGTCCCCCATAGGCTCGTCGTCGTCCTGAGGCTGCTGGTGCTGAGGATGTGGTGGTGGTGGATCTACCGCCGTCGGTGGCTCGTGGGCGTCCCCTCCACTCGCGTCGGCGGCAGCTGCGATCGCTGCGGCGTGGGCCGTCAGCGGCCGCACGAGCTCAGAGAGTCCGTGGCGCGAAGCGAGCGAGTTGGCGCGCAGCTCGCCCTGTGGCTGGCGTCGGAGCCACTCGAACGGGTCGAGCGCGTCGGCATCTGGCTTGAGCGCACCGCGGCGACGCGAGCCCAGCGACGGGGCCGACGCCGAGGCCTGCAGTGACAACAACACCGGCGCCGTGTGGAGGCGTGTAGCAGTGCGTCGCTGGGCGCGCTCGACGCGACGCCGGTGCTTGGCGTAGTGGGGGGACGCGTCCCAGGCCTCAGCGACCGCGTTGCTGGGCAGCGCGCGCGCCGGCGACCACACGAGCTCGCGCTTGGCGGCGGACGCGCTGAACACGGCCGCGGTCGGCGCGACGGGCTCGCCGCCGTCCCAGAGCCGCTTGACGGCGTACTGCGCCGGTCCGAGCGCGCAGGCCGGCACCACGGGCACATGCGTGGCCCGCGGCGCGCGCCCAAAGCTCACGCCACTTTGGTGGCGCTGGGCGGCAGTCGGTGGGTCACGCGGAGCCCGAGTCGGCGAACTCCTCGACACGGGTGAGGGTGAAATGCCTCGGTCGGCTCGCGTGAACGAGCCCAGCGGTGGCGCCGGCAGCGGCTTGCCGGGAGGACCATCGCGGAGACCGTCGTCGGGGGGCGACGAGCGGACGCGCCGCTCGAGCGGTTCCAGCTGGAACGGATCGCGCGATGCCCGCGACGCAAAGACTGCCGACGCGTGCGACTCGCTTGCGGCTGCCGGGCTGCCCCAACACGCGACCGGCGGTGGCTCATACGCGCCTGGGCCCGGAGTGATCTACGTAGGTCCGTCAGAGCGGAGATGGAGGCTACATGGAGACCACGGGGACGTACGTGCTGGGCCTTGCGGGCACGCTGCTCCAGCGTCTCATCCGTCGCGTAGCCGCTGGGCACGCGGAAGCGGCGCTCCAGCGCCTCGGTGTCGACCTCGTGGGTCTTCTGGGCCTCGAGCCGCACAAGCAGGCGGAACACGTCGCGCGATACGAACGGAGGCGGCGCCATCCCCACGTGAATGCGTCCAATATAGGAGACCGCCACGACATTTGGAGAGGCGTAAACATAGCACATATATGTAGCGATGGCCGAAACGCGATTCACGCAAAGCCTTGTCGGAACGGATGGATTTCATACCGAACGTCCAAGTGCAGATAGATGATCAGTTGGATGGAGCCACACGCGTTCTCGGACGGTCTTCTGTCGATCGGGTGCTCGCTCCTTGACCGGTCAACGAGCCTCCACATGGGCACGGCCGTGGAGCTTGTAGAGGTGGCAACAATTGTGTCTTATTGTGCATAAAAAGGACACAAAATATGTTGTCTACTGGACCCCATCTTGGGCCCGGCTGTAGGTGGCGGAGGTATCGGAGGCGGAGAGGCTCACGTCGGGTGGCGATGGCTCTCATCTGGCGACTAGTCCACACATGCACAGCTCTCGATGTTGTGTGGCTCTCGGCGTCTGGACCCTCAAACTTATTAGCGCCACATGTGGCTGAAACCTGTGGGTCTCCCTTACGACGAGGAGACCTAGTGCTCCTCGATTTGCTGGTAGCACCCAGAAGACGAGGGCGGGGCCTATAACTAAGTGGATTGCCTTCCGATCTTACGATCCAAGGTCACACTTTCATATCCGCCTTCGACCCCCTTGTCAAGAACCTCCACCTGCCACCACAAGCCATGCTGTCGTTCAACAAGTCGCTGGCAATCTGCCTCGCTCTCGTGGTCCTCCTATCGGGCGCCGACGCCCAAGTTATCTCTCGTAACCTGCGTGCTCAGCACCAGAGCGACACGCCGCACGTCGAGACGACCGGGACAGCGACCACCAACGTCAACGTCGCGCCCTCGACTGTCACGACCAACGTCAACGTCACCCCTGGCACAGCTACGACCGCTGTCACAGGTGGTGCGACCCCGGCAGCTCCCGCTCCTGCGGTTGCCGCGCAGCCGGCAACCGGTGTCGGGGGGCTAAACTTTGGCAGTCTGTTGGGCGGCGGTGGTAGCAACCCGCTCACTAGCGTTGCGACCATGGCTCACGTCGCCCACGGCGCGCTGCTGGGACACACGGGCACGCTGCCCAGCTCGTACATGCAGGGCCAGGGCACCGGTCACTAGACTCACCCTTTTACGAGCCTTCCGTAATGTCTATAGATGTGGTTCCGTGTCGTATAACGTACCGTAGTTCAATCAACGTATGCGTTTCGCTTGGGATTCAAAGTTGGTTGTAGGGTTTTGTTTGGCATGTCTTCATTTTCAGGTATGACCACATAGCCATCTAGACTACCCGGAAATCAGCTTCAGCGGTCGTTCTTCATCCACGCGGGGATCGTCGCCTGCTTGTGGAGGACCTCGTGCTTTAGGTCCTTATCGTGGCCGTAGTTAAAAAAGAGCTATGGAGAAGCGACAGAAAAGCAAGCATCATTACTCCGATTGACATCCATGTTCGTCACATGCCGTCCAGACCGTACCTCTGAGTGAGGCTCGATGTCACGGGCCGCGTACAGGCCAATGCGAAAGTCACTGTTCACGTTGATGATCTTGGGGTAGCAATTCGGCTTCTTGTCCGAGTGGTTGATAAACTGTCCCCATCCCAAAAATCCCGCACAGGAAGCGTCAGCGTCCTCGAAGTACACGACCAGCAATCCACGCGAAAGCAACGCACCCGTGTCTTGTTGCCCTTGCGGGTCGCGTCGATGACCGTATTGGTGTCCAAGTTGAACAGGTAGCTGCGGTTGAGCTTGTCGTACACGAGCCCGCGGCGCTCGGCCTCGATATGCGTAACCATCTCGCCAATGTACTCGATGATGAACTCATCCTTGGCGACGGGCTCGTCCACAAAGAGCCCCCAGCCCGCGCCTGCCTCCGTCGAGCGTCCGAGCCGCACGTGTTTGCGCTTGCGCAGCTGCAGGTTCCGGTTCTGACACGACGTGTCGCTTTTCGGGTCGGTCACCTTGGCATCCTTATCGCCAAACGTCAAAAGCAGCGCGTGTTGGTCGGCGCAACACACGCGGCACAAATCGGGGTCACACTCGCGGCCACTCGCGAAACACGGGCAAGCCTTGGTGCGGCACCGGCCCCGCTGGCAGCGGCAGCCACTGTAAAAGATCTTGCACTCTTCGTGGATGCACACACAGAGCTTCGAGCAGAGCCATCCGTTCTCTCGGCACGAGCAGTGGGCAGCGTCATCGCACGGTCCGTGGTGTGCACACGGCACGATCCTACACACAGTTTCGAGGCAGCACGTGAGTCAGCCATCAGAACACTCGGAATGTGTTAGGATCTGGGCGTACGTCGTTTGGATGATGTCACGCATCTTGGGTTCGATGTCTGTAGTGTCGAAAACAACACCAATGTGAGTCCCCAAAGCTACAAGACAGTCAGGATGGATGTGTAGCACGAGGCACCAGAGCCCACACGCGTTGCTGTTTGGAAACTCGCAGCATCGTGGGAGGAAACTTCGGTGCGTGCGCTGTTTCTATCTGTCACAAGCCTGGTGGCAGCGACCGCGGAGGCTTTGCCGGTCGCCGCGTATCTGAGGCGGACAGTACGAACAAGTAAAAGCACGTACGCGTTAAGTGGGAGATCGACGGGCGGTACTTGTTCTTCTTGGATTTTTTTGTCGTACGCCGCATGTAAGGACGCGCCTTGCGCTGGAAAACAGACAATAAAAAGATAGCGCGTGGGTTTTATCGCCCGACTGCACATAATGTGTAGCTGCCTCCACGAGCGTACCTCCAGCGCGAGGGCTTGGTCATTGATGTCGTTGAACTCGCAGAACTCGGCCACGTCCATACACGTCTTGCTGCCGCCAAGCAGCTTGGCCATCTCACAAAAGCTGCCACCGCAGATCAAGTACGCACGCGCACACAGCGCACGCTCACCGGCGTCCCAGCCAAAGGCCGAATCGACCAAGCGCGATTTCGAGAGCCGTGCGCTCGTCTGGGTCTGCCCGAGGATGCAGTCGTTCCCGCAGTTGCGCGCGATACCGCCGGGCGAGGTCGCCTTGCTCTTTATGGCCTCGTAGACCGCGTTGCTCTCTCCGATAGACTTAGTACGAGGGTCAAACGGTGTGTTCGGGGGATCCACCCGGGAAAAACATCGACACAAAATGAACGGGACGCACCAGTTTGGGGACGTCCTCTGGATTGTACGGGTGGTAGTCGCAGTCGTAAACGTAGCACCGCCGACAGAAAAACTCTACACACGAAAACAGTATGAGTACGTAGCCTGGACTTCCCACTGAAGCAACCGTCACATCCAAGTCGTACTTCGGAAGGTGTCGACGACCGTCTCATAGTCGCCCGCGAGAGCAGCACTCGCAGCCGCGGCCGTCGGCGTCGTCACGTTTCCTCGGCTCTGAGCCCTCTTTTTCGCCTCGGCGTTCTCGGTGGCCTTTTTGATCAACTTGTGGACTTCGATCACAACCTGACGAGACAAAGATACGTCAGCCCTCCCGTCTTCAAGGATGTGTGTCACCATCGAGTGGTGGTTCGTACGTTTGCCTCGACCTGGATGGCGCGCGCGACGACCTTGAGGTCGCAGATCGACAGCTCCCACGTCTCCATGAGCTGCCGCAGCACGGCATCGCACAGTTCCTTGATGAAATCCACTTCGCACGTGCTCGTGCCCTGCAACCGACTACACACACAGCACACCAACGTCAATCAATCTCTCCACCGACGCAAGCGGCTCACGACTCGGTCCACACGCACTGGAGCTGGTAATACTCCGAGACCACGTCTTCGTCGTCGTCGTCACCAAAGTACGGTTTGTGCTGCAAATCGGGCTGGTCCTCGACGTCGTAGTTTTTGATGATCCCCGTCCACATCATGCCGCCGGGTCGTGGCGGCACACGCGGTAGCACGACGGCGTGGCGCACCATGCTCACGCTCTCGTGGTTCGTGCGCACGTCCGTGCGGGCCGTCTTCCGCACGCGGTCGGGCACCGACTCCTGCTCCGACGCTACCACGACCAACCACCAATCCATGACAGGCCCCGTGAGCCTGTTGTCCTCGTTTTTTCAATACACAAATAACAAAACCGTACTGCGGGCGCGCTCGACGTTCTGCCAGGCGTCGACATGCGCCGACCGCCAGTGTGCTGGGTACGCCAGCCGCGCGCGCGCGCGCGTGCGGAGATGCAGGTCGATGGCCACGCGGTTCGCGGCGATGCGCTCCTACGACACGTCCCATCAGCTCCACGGACCATCATTCCACAGCCGCCACGACGTACGCTGGCGCGGCGCTGGAACGCGCGCACAAACTCGTTGTACGCGAGCACGGCGTGGTCGCGGAGCTGCTGCTCCATCTCGTCCTCCGAGCCGCGGTCCTCGTCGCCCGCCGGCCCGTCGGCCTTGCGCTTGGTGGGCCCCGCCATATCTGCGCGGTTCGAATTCTCGCGCCGCGGAGCCCTTCTTGGAGCTCCTCGGTGCTCGTTTACAGAGATGTCTGCCGAGGGACCATAAGAGCCTTTGACGAGTGACATTTCCAAAGCAAGGTACACTAGTCCTAAAAGTTGCCATAAAAGGGTTCCTTTCTCCTCCACTGTACCATTTTATGGTATATATGCAAAATGTAGCCATCTCGTGGGGGTGTATGTTTGTGTGTCTTGTCTGGGGGAGACGTGGACAAAATTAGCAGGGGTGGCGTACGGGATCCGCAAGTCGTAAAAATAAATAGGGGGGCGCTCGCCAGCGCCGCGGCCTCGAGCACAGAATGGCGCGCACCGTCGCGACCTCGAAAAGCGCGTCGCCCACGCACACGCTAGTCGCTGAGGGGGAGTGAGTGACCCGTCGCGAGCGCGTCGCCCGGCATGCCGATCCCCGCGGCCGCGCCGCCCGTCTCGCAGGCCGAGCTCGCGCGCTCGCGGACCGCGCGGGCCTCGTTTCTCCAGCGGATAGCCCAGTTCCCGACCAAGAACGTCTCGGTCGTGCCCTACGCGCCCGAGCGGCTGAGCATCACGCAGGATGTGCTCACTCCGACCATGCAAGAGACGCTCCTCGCGGCGGTGAGTCTGGCGTGTCTCGGTTCTCTAGAGTGCGTGTCCCTGACCATCAACCATGTGGCTTGTGTAGCAAAACGCGCGGCGTGGCTCGGCGTTCTTTAGTAGTATGAAGAAGACCAGTCTTGGCGATCTCAAGAATGGCGCGAACGGGAACGCGGGCGACGGTGAGCCCGTTGCGGACGAGCGGACGGGCAACACGCTGTTCGCGGCGCTCAAGATGCGGCGCGCGCTCCAGCGCGCCAAAGCCGGGCGCGCGCCCGAGGAGACCAAACCCAAGATAGACGAAACGCAGGCCAACATCAACCGCCACATCAAAGTGCTGTCGCGCTACAAGATCCGCCGCGTCGACATCACCGAGAGCGAGACCCTCAAGCTCAAGGACATCGGGTTCTTCATGGTGAACCCCCACAGCACGCTATTCAAACTGTGGCAACTGGTACGTGTGGCTGTGCCCGCGGGCCGTGCTGTCCCACAACGGACACTAACGAACGCCTTGCGTGTGTGGTCTACAGAGCACGCTCCTCATCATCGTGTACCAAAGCGTCCTGCTGCCGTACAGTCTCGCCTTCGGGTACAACCAGAGCTCGGCGATCGACATGGCCACCAATATCATCTTTTTTGTCGACATTCTCATCGCGTTCAACACCCCGGTCGCGGCCTCGGCCGACGAGAGCGAGTACATTTGCGACCGTTGGCAGATCGCCAAAATCTACACCAAGGGCTGGCTCTTTTTTGACTTGCTGGCTTGTATCCCGTTCGACAATGTGATTGTCTGGATCAACAACTACGACGCCTCGGGCTCGAGCTCCAATCTCAACGTGCTCGGGTTGCTCAAGGCGCTCCGCATCCCGCGCTTGCTCCGTCTCGTGCGGTTACTACGCGTCGTCAAAGTGCTCAAGATCCGGCCCGAGATCCGTCGGTGGCTCCAGTACTCGCGCCAAGCCAACCTGGTGCGGCTCGTGCGGCTCGTAATGTCGTTCCTGATCTTGAACCACTATGCGGCGTGTATTTGGTACGGCGGCGTCGCGAGCGAGGAACGGAAGTCTAGCGACCCCAACACCGACCCGCTGCACCTGTACATCGTCTCGTTCTTCTCGACGCTGCTCGTGATCATGGGCCAAAACCTGGACCCGCTGTACACGGACAGCGAGTACATCTTTTCGATCGCGGCGATGCTGTTTGGCGCGATCGTCATGGCCGTGGTCTTCGGTAACGTCGCCATCTTGATCGCCAACTACTACGAGAACCAAAGCAGCCACCAAAAGAAAATGGAGTGGCTCTTTTCCAGTATGACGCGCATGAAGCTACCCATGGAGTTGCAGAACCGCATCAACGACTACTACCAGGCCATGTGGGAACGCCACGGCACACTGGACGGGGCCGTCACGGCGTTCATTCCGGAACTATCGCGCAATCTCGCGTACGAAGTCGAGCTCTTTCTGCGCATGGACATGATCAACCGCGCGCCGATCTTCCAGAGCTGCAGCGCCAAAGTCGTCCAAGAGCTGGTCATGGAGTTGGAGCTCCAGGTGTTCATGCCCGGCGACTACATCGTCGTGCGTGGCGAGGTCGGCAACGACATGTACTTTGTCCAGAACGGCATTTGCGAGGTCACCAAGGACCTCCAGGCACAGACCACGGCGTCGTTCCAGCAGCTGCGGCGCGGCACCGTGGACGCGACGACCAACGAAATCATTCTCAAGACGCTCGGGCAGGGCGACTACTTTGGCGAGATCGCGCTGCTGATGAACTGCAAGCGCACGGCCAACGTCCGCGCGCAGGTCTTTTCCGAGCTGTGTGCGCTGACCCGCGAGGTGTTTGAAAACATCTCGATGCGGTACTTGGAGGACCGAAACATTATCGAAAAGTTCATCATGGACAAGTACGACCCCGGGATGCTACAGGCGGCGATGAAGCAGTCCCACGAACTGACCATGCGCACCAGCACGGTCGCGCCGCCACGCGGGGGCAGCGCGCGGCCCGTCCGAACACCCGGACTGGATAGCGAAGGAGTCGACTTGTTGCGCCGCATCGACGAGCGGATCCAGCGACTGGAAAATCGGATCGACCGGGAATCCAGGGAGCGCCGCGACTCGGAGGTCCGCATGGCTGCGGTGTCTGTGGGGCCGCGGCTCTCGACACACAGCGAGGACGGCCACGCACGATCTGCTGCCGCCGGCAGCGGGGCGGAGTTCGTGCTGTTTGAGCCGGAACGCATGTCCCAGCGACACCTGCAGCTCTCTCCTCTCCATCGAGACAGCTCGAAGACCGCTCAGATCGCCGAGATCAGCGCCGCCCAAGACGAGTCCAGCGCCGTTGAAGCCCACATCGACGGGGTGGCCACCGAGGACCACCCGGACCAAAAGCGCAATGTGTGGAAGCGGCCCAGCGTCCATCGCGCGGGGAGCTGGCGCAACGCGCGACGCGAAGGCTCGGCGGACAGCCTCCGCCTGCGCGGCATGGCCAAGCCGTTGGCCGCCACAAACACACGCCACTCGAGCCGCGCAGCATCGATCTCAGCGGCGATCGCAGCCGCGGAAGCGGTGTCGATCCACCACAGTGCACTCCGCAAGGAGCCGTCGCTGCGAGGCACAGCCACGCCGACCGACCGAAGCATAGTTTTCGACAATCGGATCGACCAAGGAGAGGGCGACGACGACTTGGAAGCCGATCGGGAGCGCGGGATCCTGAGCGCAGCCTCGCTCGACGCGCTCGCCAGCACGTTTGCACAGAATGAGCAACGAGAACACCAGTCACCGACCCTGGGGCCACCGGGATTTTGAGCATAGAGAGCAAAATGTATGTATACCGACGATACAGTGCGAGCCATCGTTTTACAAGGATCAATCCATGCTGGGAACCGCTGTACTTCTTATATTCACACCAATGAAGTCACCAAGCAGATCGCGGGATGCTTTTCACGTAACCGGGGGGCCAGCGATCGTACCCAACGTCGCGTAGCCCAGAGTTCCCACATATCTTGCGCGCGCACCTCTCCATGCGATGGCGTATATATAGCTGAGAGCCAAGCGGGGTTCGATGGTAGCGAAGCCTGCGACCTCCATAATTTTAGCGGACGCATCTGGGCACGCAGTCCTCACTCCTCAGCTGGAGGCATCAAGGGAGCTAGCTCATCCACGGCTCGAGGGTTCAGTTGGCGTCTCGCAAGTGGAGCGCTACGAGTCGAGGTTCGCCGGAACGACACAAACAGCCGTCATGTTTATGAACGGAGACCCGCTCCACACGCGGTCGCTGGCTCCGCAGCCGCCGCTCCCTCCTGAGATTGAAGGCTACCTGAAAAAGCTCAAGCGTAAGACTAGCAACATCACTGGGAGCTGGAACAAGCGCTGGTTCTTTGTCGACCCGAAGCGGCTCGAGTTTGGATACGCGGCAAGCAAAGCGCCCAACGCCCCGCGAAGTAAGTACTCATCACTTTGCCGGTGTACGTTGGATGGCCGATAGATTAATGTGGCTTGTGGGTGGCAGGCTCGATATACTTGAACGACATCACGGCCGTAGTGCAGTTCGATGATACACAATTCCAAGTCGAGAGCCGGACACGCAATTTCTTTTTGTGTGGCGAGAGCAAAGCCAGCACGACTTGCTGGGTGAAAAGCCTCGACGAGTACCGCAAGAAGTTGATCGAATACGACAGGGAGATGCTCCAATTCAAGGCGGCGGCATCGGGATCGACGTCATCCAATGAGACCAACCAGTCCAAAATCGGTGCGGAATCAAATAAAAACAGCCACCGGAAGAAGAAGTCTTCACTCCACGACAACCCCGCCCGTGACTCGCTCCAGGACTCGTCGTCGTCTGCTTCGCTGTCGATCAATGTGTCCAGTTCGTCCAACCTCGCTGACGAGAAACTCCCACGCCACATCAATGTGGACGATGCAGTGGCGGCCGATGAGAAGCGTACGGCATCGCCGATCGAGGCCACTCGTCGTCGTGAGCTCCGGGAGTCTAAAGCACGGGGGTCTTCGGAAGCTACAGTCACAGATCGCTCCCAGGACAGCGATTCCAAGAGCCGCGACCGTGGCCGTGACCGTGGCCGTGACCGAGAGGGAGACCGCGAAAGCCGAGACCGACGCAGTCGTGAAAGTGACCGCGATCGGGAGCACAGTACTCGAGCTCGCGATCGAGACGCCGACGACGAAAGACACAGCAAGCGAGACCGATCGACGTCGGCCCAGCGTCGTGGTAACACAGGCGCAACAAGCAGTTCGTCGTCTCAGGCAAGCGCTGGACGCACAGGTAGCCGTACCAGCAGCGGCAAGTCAGCTTATGGCGGTCATCCTACCCACGGATACGTGATGCACGCGTGGATGGACGAATACGAATAGGCGCAGTGTCATCAGACTGGTACGAAGCTGGGTCAAATACGGTCCTCTGAACTTTCATACATACACGGCCCCACACACAATCTCGATGTTGATCCTTGGAGCACCTCATGATTCCTTGGCTAGGTCTGGGTCATCACCCGACGATC
This sequence comes from Pythium rishiriense, assembly GCA_023335895.1. NCBI lineage: Eukaryota > Oomycota > Peronosporomycetes > Pythiales > Pythiaceae > Pythium > Pythium rishiriense. The sequence continues at coordinate 18,481 of JAADVT010000023.1, forward strand.
CCTGTTTAGGGTTGGCCGCCTCAGTAATTTCTGCCGTATCTTTCGCCACAGGTGGCTGGTGAGTCGAAGGTGCGACGCCCGTGTGGTGGGCTCTCCACCGCTTACGCAACGCCGAGCGAGCCGATTCGTCTGTTATCCACTGACGGTCTCGCCTAGATAGCACGCCGCAGTCTCGGCTTCGTTTCTTCAAGACTTCATATTCGTGCGAGAACCAGTTCGTGAATTCGACGAACGAGATGGCACCGGACCGATCATTGTCCATCATGTCGATCACATCTGCAGCCTCGTCGCCTGAAAGCGGGATATGGAGTCGAGTAATTAGCTCCTGAGTGCGGTCGCGGCTCAGTTCGCCACTTCCGTCGATGTCCAAGAGCTCAAATATATCGTAGGCGTCCGCGAGCAGCCGATCGTGTGGCGTCATCGTTTGCTCACGGTGGCGAGCAACTTCTTTGAGTCTTTCAGCAATCACGCGCTCCTCTCGCTTCAACTGATCTCGACCCGCGCGGCTCTCGAGATACGACTTGAACGAATTAAACGAAGCCATCTCAACTTTCCGTGCATCCTCATCTTCGTCGAACGCGCTCATCGGGTCCCCAATACGGCTCGCTTGTAGTGTCCCGTACTGCGCTGCCACGGTACGAAGTTCAACCGTCAGTTTCCGAGGCCGACGGCCACGCCGCTGTGCGAGTTTACGTCGGTAGACTTTCTGGACTGTCCGGGCAGCTCGGTCCCACTTGAGAAACGCACGTTTGCGACGCGCAAGGTGCTGACGGAAGGCGCATTGGATGGAAAGCGCCGCTCCAAACTCAATCCTCAGTCGTCGCAGCAATTTCTTGGCAAGAACGACTCTGTACCGGCATTGGATGCGAGTCGCCAGCGAGTCGATCTGCTGCTTGCGCAGTTTGGCTCTGTCTTGGAGATACTTGAAATACTTGACCGCGCTGGCAAAGGCGGCAACAAATGCCCCAAGCGTACGGGCCGCTCGCGTTGCATCGTCAGGATTGTCAACTCCAAGGGCAACGACGCACTCAGAGTTCGATTTGATGTAGTTGGAGGCGCGTAAGCCCATCGCCCACTTTGCGGTCGTCCTTGGGTTCAGATCGAGGAGCTTCCTCCCGATACTTGCCCGAAGGTACTCCTTGAGCATATCATCGTCTTTGTCGGCAGGCGACTCAATGGCCACCTCTTTCTTGTATCCACACAGCACGAGCGCCGCACGAACAAGGACGATAGCCCCAGCTCGCAACGATGGCCTTTCTCGCGAGAACATTGGAACATGAGGAGATGACACTGCGAGCGTTGCCAAAACACCTGGGCGTACGTTGGACGCAACTAGATCTCCAAGTTGTTCACGCGACGTCGCTTGTACACCAGTCAGATAACCGCGCATGTCTGTCTCGAAGTAAACAAGTTGATCACACAGCAAATCGCGCCAATGGGTCCAACACGAAAGTACATGAAACCCTCCGCCACCAAAGCCTTCCCCTTCGCCAATCTCCGGGACGTGACCAAATCCTGCTCCATCCCACTCTTCATCACCTCGGGGGTTCGCGAGGAAAGTCGAACGTCTCGAGGAGATCTCTTCTACAAATTCTTCAACCTCGGAGACGATCCGCTCGCGCGCATTCTGAAGTTCGCTGTACTCGCGCTCAACTGTAAGACTGAGCACCTCGTTTTCGTGGTGACCACGAAGTAGAATGTGGAATTCCGCCGTCGGTGGTGGAGGCGGTGGAGGTGGAGGTGACGGCGGCGGTACAGCAGTAGGTTGTGAGGTGGATGGAACTTGGGACGCTTTTTCCTTCGATCCAAAGAGCCGTGGACGCCTGAAAAATGAATGCTTTCCTTGATTTTCCGCAACCACCGAGGAGGGCAACGTAGCAGGAGTTGTGGCAACTGTAGATGTAGTTTGTTCAGCCATCAGAGCCGTTCTCCGGGTCCGCGGTGCATTCGATGTCTTCGTGAAGTTGACGATAAACCCCGGATCAGGCCTTTCACTGTAAAATGCCAGTGTCATTTCCGCTAGCTTGCCTGTAACAATGGACCCAGGTATCCATTTTAACACAGCCGTGGTGCAGCCCGATTCGACAAGGACCGACTTGATTTGGCTGTCTTCGCTGGATTCAGTGACCACCAAAAGAACTGCATCCTTGGCATTTATTCGGTCGCGCGCAATGAAAAGTGACTCGATGCCGTACGTATCAAGAACACAAGCACGGAAAACATGGGCGTACACGTCGGATGCGACGGCGCTAAACGCAAAGAAAAACTGACGTTGTCGGTCTGTGAAGCCTGTTAGTCGTCCTACGCTCGCGTGGTCTTGACGCTTGGTGCTTTCACTCACAGAATCGTAGCTGAACACGCACAGTGCGATTCTCGCACTCGCGACAAACCCACCATCCACCATGGTCGCGAGACAATCGCATGCGTACGCGCCTTGCTTTTCGCGCCCAATCGCTGGCTCCATCGTAGCGCGGCTTTTGTCCAAGGTTCTCGGTACATTTGTCATAGGAAGCCTAGTGTGTTGGTCGAAATGGATATCTTGAGCGATCAAATCCTTCACACACCCGTTCATGAAGCAATAATGAGCCGAAACCGACCCACGGATAGGCCGCCTAGTCGCTGAGCGGTGCCAACTACACACGGAAAACTGTCCCGTAAAATCGCTGGCAAGTTCCATCAGCTGCTGCGAGTGCAACTCGTTTATCTCTTGCCGTAAAACTGCATGGACTGTGGCCCATAGTTCACGTAAATTTGCATGACGTTTGGCCTTGAGATCGCAGAGTTGGTCGTATGCGTAGCGGTACCGTACTGAAGAGATCGTGTCTTCCAGAAGCGACGCGCAAGCCACAAGAAAAGACTCCACATCCTTCTCGAGTCGAAACTGGACGCAGTCAAAAGACTCGACGCTGAGGGAATCAATACAGAGAATCCGCTCCTCTGACATGGGAAACGCTGCAAACACGCGCTCGACTTTCTTCGAGGTCAATGGTCTCAGGAGCCGGGCATTCTTTCCATTCATCAGGTGGGCGACCAAATGTCGTTGACGTTGCAAGCAGCTAACGGTGACCAAGCCTTGGTTTGCTTGCGTGAGAAGCTCGATCTGGACACCTTTCATGAAACTAGCACCCGATGCTTCGATGAATTCAATACACTCCCCTCCAACGACTCGCTGTCCCACATACGCATCTCCTGGGACAGCACTCGCCGCTTGGGTGATGACGTTTAATGCGTCATGAACAAAGCGCGGGATATCCTTCAATGCACTATCTGAAGATCGAGCATTTTCCAGCTCGGTGCGCATCGTTCCAAGAACGCGTAATGCGTTCCGTCTAGAAGAAATCCCGCAAACTCTTACGTTGACAAGTGCCAAGATGTCATCGATCGCGGGCAGCAGATTGAGGAGGAATTCTTCATCATAGGAGAAGGTTGCACCTCGGACCCGACGAACAACGATAGCCGTGGCGAGGGATGGACATGATTTATCCCACTCGACCGCTCCGAAGCTACTCTTGGCTGAGCCCACATCGCGAGTATTGAGACAGCGAAGAACAATCACCTCGGGATGGCTCGGCAAGCACTGGCACCTTCGATCGTCACTGGTGATCACTCGCAATGTCTCCAAAATGTTTGGTGCGAGGGTGGACATAGCGTCAAGTTCGTCTCGGTGATGTGGGGCTTCGGTACGTAGTGCTACCAAGGGATTCTCGGCCCCATAAACTGCCAGCCAAGAAGAAGCATCATAGCAAACCACGCTCAGCTCAATGGCAGTCAGCACGTTCTTCGCGATGAGCTCAAGGATTCTCCTAAATACCGAGCGCAAGCTTGATCGGTTGCCTTCGAACAATTTCGGGATTTCTCGTTCCGCGTCTGCCCCAGATATTTCACGAACCCTTTGCCCCAGTAGGTTGGCCATCGTCGTAAGGCATTCCATCACGCCGTGTTCCGGAATGTTTTGAGAGTATATACCACCAGCACCGCCGGGGAAACTATCCACAGAGAGAACCCCAACAAAGGGGATGGGGATACACACAAATGGTCCCTTCCTTCCTTGGTCTTGAGACGGCGTGAACCACCGCAGTTGTCGAATCAATTGCGCAGTCTGCGATTCGCTTGAGTCAAAGTTTTTTCTTTCGACTTGGGGTATGACGAGGGGACGTTGCGATAAAAACACTCGGAAGGATACGCTATCCAAGGTGTTCACTTGTTGGTTCGCCATACCGCTGCGACGAGTTGCGCTAGTGAAAAGCAGGGATGAGCACATGGGCTGGACGATACCAATGTACGCATCAACTCCGTTCAAAGCGCTTTCGATGGCTTGGAGCACGATGTGTTGGAGATACAACGAGTTGGCATGCTTGCCTCTCTCTTCACATGCTGCCATCACACGCACCAACGCGCGATCACGTCTCTGCTGACGATGTGTCCGAGATATTTTGCGCACAGATGAGACCGCTGACCCTACGATTCGTGCAGCCCGCCGAAGAAAATCGACAAGCCCGAACTCTGGTTGGGACTCACCGGTGAGGCGTGCAAGTCTATCGAGGTTATCGAGTGCAAGGATGCCGAACGAGTCGACAGGGATGATCACAACGGGCCAAGTTTCCCGATCGGCAGGTTCCACGGAGAATCGCCTCAGTTTCGCACCGAGACCACACATACGTTCTACTTGGTCTTGCGACGTCGCGGTCACGACAAGCGCCGTCTGATGATCAAGCACATGAAAGCTGATACCGTGGCCTCGATGGAGGATCTTGTCTGCCATAGAGCTCTTCGGTGTGGCGGCTACGTAGCGGAGGCGGCGATGGAAAGGTTCGTGGAGCGCGACGTACACATTCGGGCACTCGATAGTGCGGCCCACAAACTGCACAACGCGGTCCAAAAGATCGAGCAATCCTTCGGTTCGAACTTCGTCGCGGGGAGAAAGCGGAAAGCTTCCAATATTTGCCGATTCGGCGTTGAAGGAAGCGCGTGCTTTGTCGACAAAGGCGGAGCACTGCACCTCGAGCTCACCAAGTGCATCTACACGGAGGCGAGAGCGCTGAACGCGTTGAACAAGCGAATCGGACATTTGCGACAATACCTCGACAGCACGATCCACGAACGTTTGCTCGCAGCCAGCGAAAAATTGGGGTTGGGCTGCGACAGCAAGATATGACGCGGACGAGTTTTCGATTTTGAGAGCATCGATGCTCGCATACGCGAGCGTCTTGGTTCCCATCAACGCGTGAATCGCCTGGTTAATGTGTTTTTGATTTGGAGCTCTCGCGACTGTAGTGTGCTGCGGTTTTGAAGACGAGCTCGCTTGAGCATCCCAATTGTCTTCAAGTGGCTTTAAGTCAAGCCGGTAGTATCGACGGCGGACTCGCCATTCCCAAATTTTCCGTCTTTCTGCCTCATTCAGCGCTTTGCTGCTACCCAACACAGCCTGGCGCTCGAGCTCCGCGTCGTTCTCGTGTTTTTGCCAGAGCTGAACCAAGGAGTCGACTTCTTGTTGCGACATCGCCCAGTGATTCGCAATGGTGTCGGGAAGTAGCTCTCTGGCTCGATAGCCAAGAGGAATCACTTGTCTGGACAGCACACTCTCGCCTTGCACTCGAGCTGCCTCCGAGTATTCATATACCGTCGTGGTTTTCCCTCGCACGAAATCTATCTCAACTACCCGAGTCTTCCACACGCCGACCATTGTCTCTTGCAAGGTTTTGCTGATGCCCAAAAAGAGTTGTTCTGGAGAGCGAAGTGGCTCCAAGCGAAGTTGCTGCAGGTTGTAGAGCGCAAACGCACGCCTCTTGAGGTAGATCGCCGCTGCGAGCGTCTTCGCTAGCGACATCAAATAGTCAACGACGCCCTCTTCCGGATGGGCTTCGTCAACCCGACCCTTGGGGGCGTCACAAAATCGATTGACGGAGAACACTCCGACGCAAGTGTCTTCGTAAACGAGAGGGATAAAGACGTACGGAAGATCTGCATCCGAAGCCGGTGTGCTCGTGCCGAGCAACTTTAGTCGACGGCGCAGTTCGGAGTCGTGTCCTACGATCAACGGAGACCGTGTGTCCAAACAGCGAAACGACACGCCTTGACCGCGATTAAGAGTTCTTCCTTTTAGCGTTGACCCATGTGCAGCGTACGTGTAATGGAGTCGGGCTCCATCGCACTGAAGCTCAGCAACCTGTTGCTGCGTCCCGGGCAGGTTACCGCTGACTTCCTCGATGACGAACGACACGACCTCGTCTAAAGCTCGCAGGGCATCAGCAGATGGCGTCAGGCCAAACGAATTGAACCTTTGCGTGGTTGCCAGCATCGACAACTGTCTTTGCTTTGACCGGGCCTCTCGACCTCGCACACACTGGACATTTTGCTGAGTGATGGAAATTCCGCGTCGAATAAATCTTTCAGCGTCTATAGTGACTGGTAGACGGTCTTGACCACCTTGCTCAATGGATTCAGGCAGAGGGGTGAAATCCACCTCAACGGCGTAGAAAACGTCGTGAGGACGATGGGGGTCTCTCAGCACCGACACATGAGCCGTGGGATCCACGAGGTGGAAGTGAAGACTCGCATCCGCACTCTCGAAACCCGGTCGTAACTCCTGAAGGCGTTTGAGCAGTTGGGAAAGCTGGTAGTGTCGCGCATTCATTGGGCGAATAGGCAGTATCAGTCGAATTTGCTGCCACGACAGACTCTGTTGCGTACGATTTGACCACGCCACATGGTAAATTGCGCGTTCACAGGCACGACTCGGCGACACTTGTTCCTTGGCCTGCGCTGACAGCTCGGGTAAGTTGATTCGCGTGATGTTTCCTTGCATTAACCGCCCAAGATCGTTTCCATTCTCGACATACAGCGGCACTCGGCGCATTTGGCGTTCGTTCCATTCCACAAAAGGCATCAATCGATCGTCGGGGAGTTGAGAGGTCGCGATCGCGTCGATGTCTGTACAATCACGAATTTTCCATACGCAGACTCTTTCCACGCCAGTCAGAGCCACTGTGATGCCGTGCACTAGCGTCGCGTATACGTCGAGCACACTCGTTTTTGAATCTTGTGTTCGCTTCGCCATCATGCGATGCCAGTGTACCTCGCGACCGTACTTATCCATAAACCTCCCAGCTCTTTCACAGACATCGTCGAGCAATGTGAGTGCTTCGTCATCGTCACAAAAAAACTGGGGTCGCTGGCCCCTAGGCAGATGTAGAGGACGCCCACTCCGAAGCCCGGCGATGATCTCCATGAGGCGCTGTTTCGTTTGGATCTTCAAAGACCGATACGCCGGGCGGTGCTGGAGGTCGTTGGCGGTGAGTTGCAGCAGTTGGCGCCCGCCGAATCGGAGCGTCCGAAACTCAGTGGCTGCTTCGTGGAGCTGCATACGCATCAGGAATTCATATAGTGCCTGTGGGGACATGGCCTCGGGCCGTAGTTGAGCAGCTTTGCGACAGGCGTCCACCGCCAGCAGTCCAATGGCGCGCAAGCCATGCGAATCAACAAGCGGCAGGCACGCAAACGGCCCGGTCATGACTGTTTGAGCGTCGATCCGTCCGAGCCATCGCACACCAGTGGCTGAGGAAGCATCTCCGACGTCTTGGATGAGAAGCGGATCCAGTGAATTGATCACCGCAAAACTTGCTGGTGTTGATGGTGACTCGGTTTCGTCGGGACCCGGCGGCTCGCGAACCAGGACACGGCCCTCCATGCTGCTTTGGGGAGACGCGGCCACGTACCGCAACAAAGGCCACGGTGTTGAGCTCGACGGGTTTGCCATTGGGAGCGGCTCGAGGATGGCAAGGTACACGTCGCACTTTGGTAGACACGCCGCGACCGTCTGCACGATTTTGCGTTGGATCTGGAGCATGGTCGGCAGTCGCACGGTGGAATCCCAGAGCCACGCCGGCGACGAACCGGCCCCGTGGTCGAGGGCGTCGATTTTCGCGCGGATGCCGGCCGTGTACTCATCGAGCTGTAGCACAGCGTGGGCAAACGCCATGCGCTTGGACAGCGCCAACTCCACCGCTAACGAGTACAGCGGCAGCGTCGGCGTCGTCTTGGCGGCTGTGGTTTCCTCCTGAGTCTTCTTTGTTGTACCCTTCTTCGTGGCCACGTGCGGCGCAGTGCCCTTGGCGTCCGCAGGCGGTTTGCGCTCGTCGTGGGACGCCTGGTTCCCTGTCTCCCCGTACAAAAGCGTCGCGACCAGCAGCGCGCTGCGCGTGCGCCGCGCCTCGGCCACGGCATCGCGCGACGGGTCCGTGGCATGGCCATCGTCCTGCGCGCGCCAGAGATCGTGGCGCAGTGCGTCCGGCACGAACGCGTACGGCGCAAGCCGCGCGTCGTCGATGGCGGCGTCGACGGCGCGTCCCGTCGCTGTGCGCGTCGCCGTGGGCACTGCCATGTTTCATGGGGCGCGTTGGCTCGCCATGGCCGGGGGCGAGGCGTCGGAAGGAGGGAAACTACGGAACAAAATCCAAGATGGATACATGGATCCTAACGTTTCTATATATGTTGGTCTGCATTGGCTAGTACGCGTTTCTATATATGTTGACGGCGCAAGTTGTTTTGGGCGGCATCATGGCGGACGAAAATGGTGACGGCGACGACGACGCGCTGTTGCGCGCGCTCGCGCCCACGGACGGCGCGGCGGCGCTGTGGGACGCTTCTATAGACGCCGAGGACGGTGACGACAGCGACGGCGATTTCGAGCTGGAGATGATAGACGATGACGAGGAAGAGGACGACGAGGAGGAAGATGACGACGAAGAAGACGACGACGAAGACGAAGAAGAAGAAGAGGATGATCGCCATCGAGACGACCACGAGCGGCTAGAGCTTAGTTCGGATCCCGTTGAAGTGGATGGCGGCGACGCCAACGACCTCGGTGCGGAGCTGCTGGCGTTGGCCACGGCGGCCGCCGACGACGACACGATCGCGCACCGCACGCGCACCAAATTGTCGCTCGTGGACGTGGAAATCGACTCACTCGAGTCGCTGTTACCACCAGACCCGTCGGAGACTGCGCTCGAGGGCGGTGAGAACGAGTACCAGCGGTTTCTGGCGTCGTTGCTGCCGGCCGGGGACGAAGAGGACAGCTTGTCGTTCCTGGACGAGGAAGACGAGGAGTACCGACCGGATGAAGACGACGACGACGAGGAGGAGGACGGAGAGGAAGGGAGCGGGCGGAGGAAGCGTGGCTATTCCGAGCGGAGAGATAGCGTCGAAGACGAGGACCACGACGACAACGACGACGACGACGACGACGAGGATGGCGACGATCCGCAGGTCGTGCGAATCTCCAAGCGCGAACTGACCGAATTACTATGGGACTCGACCCAGGTCAAGGTGCCTCCTCGGTTCCCCAAGCCGGCGGCGCCTCATGCCAATGGAGCGGCCGCATCGATACCAAACGTGGCGTCGATGGTCCCGGTAGCGATGAATGTGGACCAACGCACAGCAGAAAGCGGTCGCCCAAAGGCCACAGGCGGAACTAGTGTCGCGGAGACGACGGTCGAGGACCTGAAAGATGCAGCAGCCATGAAGGACATGAACGGATCGGTCTCGCCCCAACAGTGTATCCAACTGGCGTCTCAGATGCACAAGCACTTCCAGTTGCTGCTTCAGACGTTCCACATGATCGCGTCGAATGAGGCCAAGCCCGTGACCGATCCGGACCAGAAAGCGCTCCTTCCGCCCGGTCAGCGTAAAGTCAAGCCGCCCGTGAACAAGGAGCAGCTGGACGAGTGCGCTGAGATGCTCCGCGAGCTCCAGATCCGCGGCAAGCGAGCGCTGCAGTACAAGGCCCAGGTTCTGTCCAAACTGACAACAAGCGGCAGCTCCGGTGGCTCGAGTAGTGCCAGCCGTGAGCAACTCGGCGAGCGGCGAGTCACACGGTCCATCAGTGCGGCGCACGCCGCTGTCGCGCACCCGTCCATGTTCGATATTGTAGGCTCGCAATCCATGGAGGAGCTCACGGAGGCGTTTGAGCAAGGCTGTTCGGTAGCCGAGCGAAACCAAAAGCTCCACAAGAGCATGCTGGAACTCGACAAACACGTTTTACTCAACCGGAAGAAGCGCCGTCCGAGTCCGAATCCGCGCAAATTGATGTTTCTGAGCCCCGAGGACCGGCTTCTGCTGTACGGAGTTAAGCGGTACGGAGTCGAACCGGAGTCGTGGACCGAAATCCGAGAAACGTTGCTTCCGACGAAAGAAGTCGCAGACTTGTCCAAACGGTATCGATATTTAGCAAGCAAGAAGAAGCGTGCAGGTGGCAATGAGTTCAAAGAGTTCAACAACGAAGTCAATGCGCGGAAGAAAGGAATGTGGATGATCGAAGAGGACGTGCGCATTGCCCGCGGTGTAGTTGAATATTTTGGTGACAACCGACGGTTTTCTCGCATCGCGAGCAAGTACCTACCGCATCGGCACCGCCTCGAGATTCGCAAGCGTTGGGAACGACTAAAAGATCGGTACCGCGCAGAAGACGGCAGTGTCAAGGAGGTAAACGATTCGCTAGCGACAAGAGCGGCAGCGCGAGAGTTTGCAGCCGCTGTCAAACAGTACTTGGAGAACAAGCTGCGCAAGAAAGTTGTCAACATACCAGCCACGGCGTTGGCTCCAGCTGGAAAGACAGGTGCTGATCGGGGGACAAACGGGGGCGATATCTCAAAACCCACCGCGAAAGGCAGTCGAAAACGACAACCCCCACAGCATGCCCCAGTGGCAGATGAAACGACCAACTGTAGTGTCAAGAACCTCCATCCAGCGTTATTTTTCTCGTCGTGGGCAGTCATCCACCCGGCGACGCTGCTGGAGCGTACATGCGAGCACAACTGGCCGGCTTTTATTGGAGAAAAACGGAAAGACATCTCGAGCGCGAGCACGTTAGACCTCGTATCTCGTGCTGCAGCGTCTCGTGTGGAAGAAGAGGCGGCGTTTCATCGTGTTAACGACGCACCTGGAGATGAACGACTCGAGCCGATTAGCGAATGTCATGATGAAGAGGACGATGGCGGTCCAAGCAGCGCGATGGACTTCACTCTGGACGCTGTTGAATCGGATGGAGACGACTTGGACACCGCCGAAGAAGAGGAAAGTGACTTCGAGCGCGAGGAACTCCTGTCATCGGATGCCGATGAGAGCGACTCGGAGTATGAGCAAATGGAGTTGTCGGACAATGAAGACGACGAGGATGGCGACGGCCTCGACGATGGAGACAGCGTCGACGAAGGGGATGTAAGCCATGAGGAGGATGAAGCTCAAAGTGGAGAGGCCGAGAGCCAAGCCACACCAGTAAAACATACGCTGCGGCTTGAGAACCTTCGGCAACCAGGCGATGAGCGTGCGCGACAAGCTCTCGAGGCTTTAGAGAGGCGCATAACAGGGAACAAGCCGTCTGTGGCTGGCTCTGTGACAGGGTTTACACCACTTCTTCTCGAAACCTCCGCGTTCGAGCCGCTCGCCGTCGACGATGTTCAATTCGATGATGCTGACCTGCTCGCATACGAAGAGCTCCGGGATTCCTCCTCGTCGGGAGCCGACGACGGATTCGAGCAAGATGAGCTGCACAGTAGCTCCGACGAGGAGTTCGAGAGGGAGGACGGCTACGATGTCTCGAATGCTGCGAAGCGGAATCGAGAGACGAGTGGGTTGCAACCGTTGAAGCGCCCGAAGCTGCAGCTGTCGACTCGATGTGGAGACTGCGGCAGCGCGCCGTGTGTCTGCTCCAGCGCCCGCATGCAGCGTCTGATGGATCGCATTGAGCCGCGGCATGGCGCCAGCGATCGGGCCCCTGGGAATGTATGAATGGCAACAAAACCTAGCATGAGTCGTGTACAATAGATGCGAAAGCATGGAGCAGCGAGAAGCACGCTGGGCATGTGGTGTTGACCAGCCAATCGGTCTGGTAGGTTCGAGGGGGGCTTTATTTGATGGTGGGTCTGTGTAAGGTCTACGTGCAAGGTTCTCTAGAAGTCACGATAGAGCATGAGCATGTTGTCCAAGTGGATGATCGCGCGGTCCAGGCGGTCCAGCGCGCGGCTCAGTTTGTCAAACTTGGCGAGGTCGTTTGCCTCGACGAGTTGGTCTGAGCGCGCGATGAGGTCCTTGTTCTCGTCGGCCTCGGCCTTTCTTCGGCGCCGCATCTTCGTTAGCGAATCCTGAATCCGCTGAGCAATGCGCTGCTCCATCTGCGGGACGTCGACAGACCAGCAGTACAGCGTGAACGCCGGGTTGTGGTCAGCTCGCTTCGGAATCTCCTGGAGCTTGGCGAGCCCTTCGCGGTACAGCTCATACAGGCGGCGGCGCGCATCGTTGGACGGCAGCAGAGCCAACTCGCCGATCGTCTTCTGCTCCAACTGACGCTTCTCCATGAGCAGCCGCACGATGCGCGCGCTCTGGACACCGTACTTCTCCTGAATGTACGAGTGGGTCGTGCTCTGGCGCAGAAACTCGACGATTTTCTTCATGTGCACGACATACTGGCCGCCGTCCCCCGCGCGGGCTTGCGCGGGGTCAAACTGTTCGGCCGCGGTCTTCATGACCATGCCCGATTTGTCGCGGCACATGACCGTGATATAGTTGAGCAGCAGGCGCCACGTGTCCTTCGAGTCCTTGGGCAGCACGGCCTTGACGTCGTCCATCGCAAACAGCTCGCGCGCCGTCACCGGGTGGGACGTGGGCTCGTCCTTTTCGCGCTCGTGCGGCGACGAGTGGGTCAGCATAGCCTTGACGATCACGCCGGCCACGTTGTTGATGTTTTCCGTCGCGAACGTGATGCACGCGCGGTGGCGCAGATCGCGCATGAGCTGGTCCACGCCGTAGCGCCACACGAGCGAGTGCTCGGCCATGCCCGACCCGCCCACGGCCCCAGCGGCATCGGCGTCGTCGCCGTCGGCCTGTCCGTTCGCGGCGCCGGCGCCGCGCGAAGGCAGCTTGGCTCGCTTCGAGCCTTTGCGCTTCTTGGTCTGGACCTCCTGCTCCGTCTCAAACTCGGCCTCGCCGTCGTCGCGGCGTGCGCTGTCGCCTACGTCGGCCTCGAGGATCATCTGCAGCTCGATCGGCACGTTGTTCGTCGCAGCGGCCGAGGGCTTCTTCCGCTTGCCGCGCACCGTGATGCCGTCGTCGTCCGCGGCGGCACCCGGTCCGCCGGCCGCCGCCGCTGTGGTGCCGTTCTTGCCGTTCGCAGCGGCCGCGCCATTGCGCGCGCCGTTCTTCTTGGTGGGCGGCGCGGTCGAGATGCTGTCGGCGTCTTGGCCACGCATGATGCTCGCCGGGAAATCGGGGGTCTCCTCCGGCTCGGGCAGCTTCATGTCGAGCGGGTGCACGCGCGAGATGTACCGCTTCTTGGCCATCTCGACAAACGTCTCACGGATGCGGTCGCGGTTCTCCTCGAGCTCGCTCTCGGTGATCTCGTCGTCGGCGCGCTGCGGGTCCGACTGGCGCACGTGCTCGGCGAGGCTGTAGGCCATGGCCTCGAGCGACTGGTCCATGCGCACGCGGCCGTGGACCAGGATCTCCTCCATGATGACCTCGCCCTCGGGCCCGAACGCCTCCTTCGCGAGCTCCGTGAACTTGGGGAACCGCAGCCGGTACAGCACCTCGGGCACATTGATCTACATACACGGTCAGCCCTATCGTCACCAACGGGAGCAGAGATATATAGAGAGAGGAAGACAAGAACCGACCAAGTAGGACGCCGCCGCGGCGCCGCGCGCGGTCGCGACGGGCGCGATCCGCAGCAGGTTGTGCTGGAGCAGCTTGAGCAGGTTGGCCTTGACCTCGGTCGCGCTCGGCTGGACGCTGCCGGCGGCCGCGGCCTGGACGCGCGCGACGATCTCGCCGAGCCGCAGCGCGTCGCTGCGCAACAGCGCGAGCGCGATGTGCTCGGCCGTCGCGCCAAAGTCGTCGCGCACGACGCTCAGCACGAGCTCGCGCTCCGACTTGTCGGCGAACCCGCGCGAGGGGGGCACGCCCGCCATGGCTTGTAGTGAGGAGAGAGAGAGAGAGAGAGGACGCCTTGTGGGGGTTCCCGGCCACCAGCTTGTTCCAGGGGCTCTCTGGGGATAAGTTACCCACGCGCGGGGAGGACTGGACCCATCCGTTCAAGTACGAGGCCAATACCAGGAGTGATGGTCGAGGGATCCAGAGTAGTACAGCATAGCTCATCTCAAGTACGATAATTGATTCTTAAGTACGCGTTGTGTCCTCTTAAGTACGTTTTGGCGTTTGTTCAGACCGAAGGGGGGGAAAATCCCAGCACGGTAGTTATCCACGTCATCATCGCATAGGGAGCGGCGGAAACCTCCGCGCGTCGCGGCGGCGTCTCTCCTCCTCCTCCTCTCCTCCTCCTCCTCCTCTTCCTCCTCGTCCTCGATCGATTCTGTCGTTTGGCCATGAACAAGGAGAAGCTCGAGCAGATGAAGAAGGAGCGGCTCGAGCAGATGAAGGAGCTCGGCCGTGGCGGTCTCTCGCGGGGGCTCAGCCTCCTCCAAAAGGCCAATACGGCGCTCGCGCCCTCGAGCGCCGGTGGCTCGGACGGCGTCTCGGACGCTGGAGACGCCACGGCCTCGTCGGCCGAGAGCGCGACGCTGCTGGCGAGCGGCGGCAAGCCGTCGTACGAGGACCTCGTGGCGCTGAGCATGAAGCTCACGCGGCAGAACAAGCTCATGAAGGCCCAGTTCCAGAAGATGCAGGCGCGAATTTCCGAGCTCCAGGCCAGCGACCTCGACTGCCGCGTGCTCTCGGCGTTTGTGAGCGACGTCGTGGGCGTCGACGTGGTCGCGTGCCAGCGCGACGCGGGCTCGGACGACACGGCCGCGTCGACGATCGACGTCAAGCAACTCCGCGAGCGGTACGAGATCCTCGACGCGCTCAAGACCAAGGCGCTCAAGCAGCAGATCGCCGAGCTCCAGATGCAAGTCGCTGCGCGGGAGACCAACATGGCGCTTTCCCTGGCGCCGATGGCGCCTCCGCCGGCGCCGCCCACGGCCGTGCCGCAGTATGAGGAGATTGACCTGCTGGGCGATGCGTTTGCGTCGCCGAAAGCCGTGTCCGTGGCGCCGACGGTGCCGTCCAACGCGTTCAGCAACGACCTGCTGTCGCTCGATTTTCCGCCGGCGACCGCCGCGGTGCCCCCACCACCACCGACCGCGTCGGCGGTGGTGGAGAAACAGTTGGACGACGCCGTCGACCAGCTGCGTCGCATGGAAGACGAAATGAAGCGCAGTGCGACCGAGAATGAGGAGCTGCGTCAAAAATTCAACGACTTGTGGGAACAGCGGACAGTGCAAGTGGACCAACTGGCCAGCGAGAAACAAGAGATCGAGGCGCGGCTCGAGGCGTCGGTCAATAGTGCACGTGCTCAGCTAGAGGAAGCAGAGCGGCAAGTGTCGGCGTTGCAGACCGAGATTGAGCACTTGAAGGCACATCAACCACAGACCGAAGAGTCGGCGCACTCGGCCGACGCATCGGAGCTGCAGTCTGTGAGACAAGCGCTAGACACGGCCCAGGCGCAGAATGAACAACTGAAACAGCAACTCAGTGCCCTCCAGGAAGCAGCAGATGAAGCATCAGCCACGGTGCGTGAGCTTGAAGCGTCTGTTGCTTCCTTGAATTCGGAGAAGCAAGAGCTCGAAAGCAAATTGGTCGAACAGTTAGCTGCAGTTCATGCCGGTGGAAAGGATCCGACTGCGACGAATGGGGACCCGTCCAGCAGCGAAGTTGTAGCGTTGCGTGAACGGCTCGCCGAGCTTGAGGCTGTGAATGAGAAACTACAGAAAGATGCAAACAATAGCACGAGTGTGGGCTCCAGCAACGAGAGCGACGTCTCATCTCTGATGGAAGAGCTAGAACGCGTCAAGTTGGCGCGAGCGGAAGCAGATCACATGGTGAAGACATTGCAAGAGAATGTGTCAGTGATCGAGAAGAAGCTCGCGAAGTCGACGAACGAAGCTGAACAAAACGCCACTGTTATTGAAGCGCTCCGTAGCGAAATCGGTCATCTCTCTGCAGAATTAAAGCGTCTGGAAAGTGAGCACTCAGAATCAGTTGAGACTACTGAACGGCTCAAGCAAGAGAAGACTCAAGCTGAAGAAGCAAAAGAGGCTCTCGAAGAACAGCTGGAAGTACTAAGGATGAACAATAGTTCGAATCTGGAGAGTGTCGTGGGAGAACTGGCTGAAGCCAAAAAGCAAGTTGCAGAGCAACGTGAGTACATGAACGGTAAGATCGAGGTCTTGATTCGGGATCTCGACGCGGCTAGAAAGCAATGCGAGTCGCTGGAAGCGAGTCTTGCCGAGAAGGAGAAGCAAAACCAGAAGATGGCTTCATCGCAGTCCTCGTTGACGAGTGAACTTGTGAACCTGCAGAAGCAAGTAGCGGCCATGGAGCAAGATCTACAAATGGCGGCTGAGGGTCTCGAGGCCCACGCTAGCAAAGCGGAAGAAAGCGAATTGCGGAGAAAAGAGATGGAAGAGAAACTCAAGAATACGCGTTTGCAGGTCGAAACGCTCAAGGACCAACACCTCAATGACCTCGAGCTTATGCGGAGTGGAAAGGAGGCCGAATTAGACAGAATCCGCGCTGATCGCAGTCAGACGCAAAAGAAGCTGAGCGAATCGGAAGCGGCCTATAGTGCGATTTCGCTCAAGTACAGCTCGCTTCAGGATGATCTGGAGCAAGAAAAGAAGAAGACAAGCGACCTAGAAGCTCGACTTGGTCAACTCACGGCAGAGATCGGGAACATGAGCATCGATTTGGCGGAAACCAAAAAAGCCCTTTCGGACCGAATGGCTCTTGCGACCCGACTGCAGACAGAGAACATGGGCTTCGCCGAAACCCAAGCGGAGCAGGCCGCTCGAGTGGAGAGCGCACTCCGTGAAGCCGCGTCGAGCAAGCAGGTTGTTGCTGAAATGGAAGCCAAAATGCAAGATGCAAAGGCAGAAGTCCAGCGATTCATGGCAGAGCGGGACGCAGCCGTCGAAGAAATGACAAGGTTGTTACAGGAGATGGAAAGTGAAAAGAAACGCATGTCACAAGAGCTACAGGCTGAGGAGGAGAAGTACAAGGCATCAGTCGAATCGGAGAAACAGGCGTTCCGTCGAGAGCTCGAGCGCGTTGAGAATGATAGCAAGCACAAATCGAAGCTTGCTCTCCATGCTGTGCTCGAAAAGGAGGCAGAAATCGAGCGCTTGTCGAAGCGGCTTGCTGATTTGGAAGAAGACGTTCGATCTGGTGATGCTGACAACCGCAAGATTTTCGAGTTTGCTCAGATGCAAGCCAGTCGAGAGATGGAAGCTCGGGCAAATGGAGCAAAGATCCACGAGCTGACCCGTGAGTTGGAAACTGCGAACGTGCGTATCCAAGAGCTGCAGCGAGAGCAAGCTCGTCACAGCGAAGAGATTACTGCCATGATGCAGACGCAGCGCCGGGAGGGCGTCAACATGGAGTACCTCAAGAATGTGATCGTGCAGTTCATGTCGTTCAAGCCGGGCTCGTCCCAGCAAACACGCCTGGTGCCAGTGATCACGACGTTGCTGCAGTTTACGGCAGCAGACATGAAGGAGATCAAGAAGGCAACGAGTCGTCGTAGTAGCTGGGGTGCGTGGGGATCTGAATCCCCCGACTACAAGCCTATTGCAGGCACTCCTAGCACCACCACTTCAGGCAGCGAGGTGAGCACGCCAACACGGCGGCGTACTTCACCCCCGTCGACACTGGGATCGACGGGTTTCGACAGCAGCCGGTCCTTACCACCGCGCGCGTCCAGTTTCACGCTACCACCACATGACGAGGACGCTGCCTCCTCCGCGGATCCATCCGCAACGCAAAGCGCGGACTTTTGAGTTTGACGATAAATCCACGCATATTGTTAGTTTGTCCACTCTACCACCCAAATGTACAGACGGCATCGCGATCACCGAGCCCCCATCTTGCGGTTCATAATTAACTCGGACGTTCGCCTATGACGGAGAACATGAAGCAACGCAACGTTAGTCAGCAGGGCATTCACACAATTCGCCATCGATACAAAACGCACCGCTTGGCTGCATCCACGCGCGAGAGGCGTCGCGATGCGCGGTCCACGCCAGCGGCGTCCGCGTTTGCCGTGGCCGCGAGCGCCGCAGTTAATGGAGTCGTCGCCATGAAGCTGTGATGACGCGACAGCGACGCGATGCGGTTCACACTTCCCCACAGGCCTGTAGCCGCGTTCTTTTTCAGCTCGAGCTTGCTGTTGCTTGCGCAAAGAAGCCGCATCCACTCGAGACAGTGATCTGTCAAACAAAGAAACAAAGAGAGATTGAGATTAGCACAAAGGCATCACCACAATCACCCAGATAAGGATACCGTACCAAGAGAGTCGCACTTGAGCACAAAGCGTTCCTGGTGAGCATGGTGCGCCGTGGCTGTAGACACGGGTGGAGCCGCCCGAAGCGTAACGACACAGGCCGTCTTGGCGCCGCCCATCTCATTATCCTCAAGCTCCGTGCACGAACGCACTTCCGCAATCTCCTTGGTCGCAAACGAGCCCAGGATGTCGGGTTCTTCGTCGTACAAGTGGAGCGCAAGCGAGAGCAGCAGCACGCGCGAGCTCGTGAGCACGAAGTACTTGGGGATCCACTTCTTACCGTCCCACTCTTGCAGGTTCGACGAGTAGATCACAGAGGCCTCGATTTGCATGCGAAGCAGTTCTTCGTTATCCTTTTGTGTCGAGAACGTGCTGCCACGGCTGATAAACACCCCACTGCCAAAGATGTCCGTCTTGTTCTTGCCCGACTCCAAGTATCCGTACGCACGCTTGACGTCGAGCAGCGCACTGCGCCACATGACAGCCTCGTCGTCGGTGCGCGGGATGATCACGACGCTCATGCTACCCGCACCGAGCACCAGCTCAATCGCGTTCTCGGGCGAGTTTATGTAGGCATAGCGCACGTCAACGAGCGCGCGGCAGTCGATCACACCGTAGCGGATGGCACTCGCTTCGTCGGCCAGCACCTCGTGCTTATAGATCGACAGCTCGTAGCCCCACTGTACAAAGTAACGCAGCCGCACGCGCTCTTCCTTGGACGTGCGATAGTACAGCCAGCCACTAGCACTGAATCCGTCATTCTGCGGTGGCTTCGAGGCGATGCTGTTAATGCTGCTGCTACTGCTTCGCTGGCGGTCGTGGTCTTCTTCAAAGGTACACGTCTTGAGCAGCTCGCGCGGCAGCATCTGGATCTCACCAAGTGCGCTCATCGACGCACTATGCGCGCCCTTGACGGACATCGAGTTCGTACAGCAGTCGTAAATGGCGTTCGCCCAGTCCCGCAATGCCTCTTCTGTGTCAAATGCTAACACGAACGCATAGAAGTCTCCAGCGTCTTCGCGCTCACCGGATTGACCTGACGACTCTCCACCGCCTCCCATTGCCGCAGGGATTGCAAAACTGATCTCGAGCTGGTAGAAGTCGTCTTCACCCGCCTTGTTCCGACGCGCGATCACTTTAGTCATAGAGAGATTGTATATGCATGGTAACGAGACCATACCCAGTAATCGACCACCACTCTCCGTGTAGAAGATGAGTTGATGGTTCCGTAGCGAAAAGTACCGCCGCCGGAATACTTGATATAGACGGTCGAGCTTCCAAACCCACGCCTCTTTCGGTGGTGTACTTGCCCAGCCTTCCGAACGGCCCGGCGCCTTCTTCAACATGAGGTCACCACATGAACACATCACTAGCATCCACCGCTTCGCACTCTTGCCACTCTCTGCCACCAATTGTACTTCGTTCTCGCCCTTGACCTTCACAACAAAGCTTCCTTCCTGGAACCCGTCCGAGTGCACGTCCTCGATCTCCTTGAGCGAGATCGCATCAATTGCGTCTCCCCACTCGTTCATGTGGTCTTCCTGCTTCTCGTAGTAGCTGAAGACACCACTCGCGATGGATGCAAAGGCGCTGCGACCGCCGATCGTGAGATACCCGCTCATTTCAGTGTACTCAGACGTGAGCATCTGATGAACGAACTCGGCCGACGGTCCCACACCAGACGTCGCCTCGAAGTCACTCATATCGAGTCCACCATTCTGCGTCGAAGCCCGGCGGCGCCCAGCTGCTTCATCATCGTCCTCATTGTCGGACTCTCGAATGACGCTCATATTTAGACCAGCATTCTTGGCTCTTCTCTCTGCTAGCATCTTGGCTTTCAGTGAGGCCGGATCTGTCGCGTCCTTTTCATTGTCAGTGAGCTTCCCTCGGTAGTAGTAATCCGAGATCCAGATCAACAAGGAGAGCCACGTTTCTTTCTGGGCGAAAGACTCTGCAACCATCTAGAGTACAAAGATCAAGCCAACGAGCGTCAGTTTTAGTGTCAGCGCCGTAGAGCTAACAAAATTGGCGACTGCAAGTTCCCTTACCATCCACACAACATCGTCCGCAGTGGTCAATTGGATCGTGAAATCCAAGTTCTCTTGATATCCGGACTCTGCCTCTCGAACGTCCTTGATTTCTCGCATGTTCAGCACAGTCGCAGCCAACTCCGGATCACCATCTTCAACCTCGTACTTGAAAAACAGCAATTGCTGATCATGCAGAACCGCGAACCGAGGGTGGTAAGACTCATATCCCACCGTGCGTGGCTTCTTTAGGAAGAACCAGCCTTTCGTTGCGCTCTTGGTGACGACGTCCTTCAGACTGCGATACAACGGCGGGTTTGCTTGTACGCGAGGATCGCTATACTTGAGAGGATTTGTGATCACCCGCGCCACGGTCGGGCGACCAAACTGGGACTCCGAGTTACGTACAAACGACGCTGTCAGGCCATGACCGTAACTGTTGCTACGAGACGGCCGTCTCGTGATCGACGACAAATCGTACTCGTGTCCGGTCAAGCGCTTGGTCTCGCGGCTGATACTCGCACCCCATTTCATCATTCTCTCCTGAGTCTCGAAGCACATGATGAATGATCGTCGATACTTTTGCACTGCGCTATTCACCATGATGCCAAGCTCGAGTCGCCACGGCATCAGTTGATCCTCCGTCAAAGGAGTCGATGATGTCGCTGACAGGTTGTCCTCATGGGACGTGGAGAGTGAGGACACACCGCCGAAGTTGCTGCCCCCGGCGCCCACAAAGTTGCCAATGTCCATGCTGCTAGTGACCGTGCTACGACCAACGCCGTCAGCGGTCGCATAGCTGGGCACTATACTCACGATGCTGTCACATCGGATCGTTCCGATCGGGCGAGCGCGTTGATCGGCGGCATCTTCGTTCACGTAGTACATCAACTTCCCATCATCGAGCAGCACGAACTGGAACACCGCAAATGCTGTTGTGATCAGATCTCCGAGTTTGCCAATGCGGTCACTGAGCAGCACTTTGGGTTCCAAAATCGGGTTGAACTCGACGGTCGCGACAGGGTGAACAGGAATCGTGAGCCGCGGCGCTGTACTCTTTTGCGACGACGACGACGATGCTGGCGGCGAGAACAGTGGACAGTTCTTGAGCAGGTCGACCCACTGGAGCATTTCATCTTTGTTGCGTGTGTAGAAGGTGAAGATGCTCCGCGTGCCTTCGAGCGTGACCCCCCACTGCTTCGGGTAGCACTGTGTGAACGCGCTCACTGCCTCACGCGTGTCATTGATGGGACGGATATCAGTCACATCGTCCATTCGGATCATCCACGTGGGCGCCGACGCGCGGCCGCCCTGCATGCTCGGCTTGTACAGTTTGAGCTTGCTGCCTTGAAGCTGTAGCATGCGGATACGGTACCGGTGCGCGGCCGGTTCCTTGGCGAGAATCCAGCCTTCGGCGACGCGGTTGTTTCCCTCTCCGTTGGGTCCACCGGATGCCGTGGGGGACGCCACGCTCGGGTCGATCCGCGAGAACCGCAGCGTGAGCGGCCGCCCGGCGTTTTGGATGAGCTCGATGGCGTGGGCAAACTCCATGTTGGTGAAATAGTGGTTGTTGATCGAGATGAGCAAGTCGCCGATCTTGATGACGCCCGAGGCCTCGGCGAGCCCGACGCCCGCGCCGTTCGACTGGAAGCCGCAGACCATGACCTCGTCGTCGACCGTGCCGCGCAGCTGGAGCCCGAGCGCGCCGGGCTGGTCAAACGTGACCGTGATGATTTTCTCCTTGGCGTCGGCGTCGTCGCGCTTGCCGTCGAGGTCGTCCATGGGGAGCGCTGCGGTCATGCGCATGCTGCCGTTGGCGTCCGTGAAGCGCGAGCTCGTCGTGCCGGGCAGCAACGCCGTGGTCTTGCGCGACGGGCGCGGCAGCACGGCGCTGCCACGGATGATGGTCGACTCGGGGCGCTGCATGAGCTTGGGCTTGTACTCGCCGCGCAGCACGAGCGTGAGCACCGTGGCCCAGCGCACCATGTCCTCGCGGTCGTTGCCCGCGACCGTGTAGATGCGGTCGGCGCACACGAGGTCGAGCGCGTGCTCGGGCGCGTCGGCCACGCTCGACGGCAGCACGGCGTTGACCGAGGCCAAGTGGATCTCGCCCAGCTCCTGGTCCTCGCTCTCGCTCTTAAAGTAGCGCAGGATCATGCCGTCGAGCACGAACCAGCGCTTCCGGTAGGCGCTGCCCGGCAGGTGGAGCCGCAGCACGCGCGACGTGTTGAGCTTCTTGCCGCCGGCGCCGACGTGCTGCGCGCGCCGCTTGAAGTCGGGCTTGAGCAGGTACCCCTTGGGGTTCTCGAGCCACTCTTGGTGGATCGCGCTCGTGATCTGCATCTGGTGGACCTCGCGCGAGAGCTTTTCGTACGCGTTCTCCGACGACGGGTCCGCGCCGCTGCCGGCTCCTCCTCCGCCGCCGGCTCCTCCTCCTCCTCCTCCTCCTCCGCCAATGCTGCCGAGCCCTCCGCTGCCGCCCACGGCGGACGCGACGCCCACGCCGCTCTCATTCATCCTGGTTTCCCCCGTGGCACGTGTGCCCTTGTTGTGGGTTCGAGAGAAGGGGGGAGCGGAAAAGGGGGGGACACACAGGAGGGAAAACTACCGTGATACCTTTGTTAAAGCATATTTCATTCCATGGAACAAAGGGAAACAAGATATGGGTACATCGGACTGATACCGAATATGGAAAACAAATAGCTGCCTGCATTTACATGTCGGCCGCCAACGCAGCGCCCTCGTCGGACTCGAGGATGTGCCCGTTGGGTGACGGAAACGTGCGCAGCACGCGCTGCGGCGCCGCGAGGTGCACGGGGTACGCGAGCCGCTCGTGCACGCCGTTCGTGACGAGCACTTCGTAGTACCCCGGGTACGACACGAGGTTCCCGGCGTCGTCATGGAGCGCGAGCGTGCGCTCCGAGAGCCCGAAAGTCACGGTCGTGGCCTCGCTGCGCGCGAGGTGGACGCGCTCGTACGCAAAAAGCTGCTGGTTGAGCAGTGTCGCTGGCCCCGTCGCCTGGATCGAGAGCGGTCGGAAGAACGCGAGCACGACTTCGTCGCCCTCGCGATCGCCAGTGTTTTCGATCTTCACGTGGAACGTTGCATTCAAAGACGGCGTTACGAGCAGCGGTACGGAAAGCTGCGGAGCGTCGGCTACATCTGTGTCGCCACTCGACGAAGAGGAGCCGTTAGAGGGGATCTTGGAGAACGAAAACGTGGTGTAGCTGAGACCGTGGCCGAACGGGAACACGGGCACCTCCTTGTAGTACCGGTACGAGCGCCCTGGGTACTCGGTCATGCTCATGCTCTTCATGTCCACCGAGTCGACATAGTTGGACTGGTACATCGTCACGGGTAGTTTGCCTCCAGGGTTGTAGTCTCCAAAGATCACGTCCGCAATTGCACGTGCGCCGTAAAAGCCGGGGTAAAATGCCTCAATAACGCTGTCCGCGTACAGGATCAGCTCCTCTACGCCCAACACCCCGCCGTTGAACAACACCACGACCGTAGGCTTGCCAACCTTGCGGATCTGCTTCAGCAGCTGCAACTGAATCGCAGGCACCCGGATCGACTCACGGTCCAGCGGCTCACGCTCGATGGAGGTATCTATGCCCAGGTACAAGACCACAGCGTCTGCTTCTTTTGTGAGCTTGATGGCGGCTTCAAAACGAGCGGTTGAGGTGTCATTAACACCGCATCCTTGCTCTCCAGTCGTAAAGTTGGCGCCGTTTGTTCTCTTTATGGCTTCGAACGGCGTCTCTACGCAGCCGAGCTCAGAGTAGTCGCCATGGCAGATCTGCCCGTAGTAGTTCCCCATCAAACCTTCACGAGCGACAGAGTGAGGACCCAAGACGGCCACCTTTGTGCCTTTCTTGAGAGGTAGTACGCCGTTGTTATTCTGCAGCAGCACGAGCGACTTGCGCGTCAACTCAAGACTGAGCTGCTGGTGCTCGGGCTTGTTTACCTCCGTGGGCTCCACGTGCCAGTAGGGCTGGTCCTCAATGGGGTCAAATAGTCCAAGCTGAAAGCGTAGTTTGAGCGTACGGCGGATCGCATCGTCCACGTACTTGGTGTCCAACTTCTTCTCGGCTACGAGCGACTCCAAGCACTTGTTGTACACATTCCCGCTGTTTACGTCCGTGCCGCTCCGGATCGCCAGCAACCCGGCCTCACACATTGTCTCGGTATACTTGTGTTGGCTCCAAATGGCTTCGATTGCACCCGAGTCACTCGTGATGTAGCCGTCAAATTTCAGCCCCGTGCGAAGCACTCCAGTGAGCCAGTCGTTCGCGCACGTGGGGACGCCATTAAGACTGTTGTACGAGCACATGACGCCCTTGGCGTTGGCCTCTTCCACAGACGCGCGGAACGCGGGAAAGTACGTGTCGGCGAAATCGTACTTGGACACGATCGCGTCAAACTGCATACGGTCGACGCCGGCGTAGTGGTCGAACGAGTACGCGATCCAGTGCTTGAGCGTCACGACCGCCTGGAGGTATCTCTTGTCCGGTCCTTCTTGGAGTCCGCGTGTGTAGGCCACGCCGTACCGCGCGTTGATCAGCGGGTCCTCGGACGGCGTCTCCATGTTGCGCCCCCAGCGCGGGTCGCGGTTGATGTTGATGTTGGGCGACCAGCAGTCCAGTCCGAGGTGCGGCCCGCGCTTGTAGTTTTCCCTCGCGCCTTCGAGCCACAGCGCGCGGAGCTCCCAGCCGATGACCTGGGCCATCTTGAACACGGCCTGCGGGTCAAACACGGCGCCGAGGTTCACAGGGTTGGGGAAATTGGTCGCGCACCGCGCGCCGCATGTCGACTGCACGCCGTGGACACAGTTGGCGCCCCAGTTGTACTCGGGCAGTCCGATCGACGACATGTTGCCGTGCGGGCTCGCGCGCGCCGTGAGCAGCAGCGCCTTTTCGTGGAGCGGCAGCCGAGCGAGCAGGTCCTCGACCCGCGCGTCGAGTGGCTTGGACGGGTCGCAGAACGGCAGCTTCGCGAACTCGCCCGTGCAGGCGCGCGGGATCGGCGCCGTGGCATGGCAGGCCGAGACCATGGACGCGGCCATGGCGAGCACCGTGGCAGCACGCGAGAGGCAGCCCATGGCGGATTTGTTGATCTTCTCTCTCTCACTTTGGGGGGAAGATCTCCCCCACCGGCGCTTTGAAGTTGATTCGTCTGTCGAAATTCTTCTGTCGAAAATGTCGCGAACTGGATGGTGGCATTCATTTTAGCCAATCGACTCGATGTCAGGTTAACTTATCGAGAGACCATCGAGGAGTGATGGTCGTCCCCGGCCTGGTTTTTGCACACAATGTGGCTGCAGAGATGGAACGTCGCGGAACGATCCAAAGACGCGACGGTCGGGAGTCGGAAGAAGCGCGATGTGGGCGCGCGCGGCCGCTCGATCGCGCGCACACGCAGCGCCGATTCGTCGGCAGCTGCTGCGCGAAAGAACCGCGCGGAACGCTGCCGCGTGGGCTCCGTGGTGCGCGACGGCGCCAACACGTCACACGCGCCATTCCGTAGCAACCCTCGCGATGGCGATGCCTGACAGACGTCCGATCCCACTACAAACACTGGTCGGCCCAGCGCAAGTGATTGCCGTGATGCTTGCACGGCACCGAGGGCTCCATACCAAGGCGTCGGACGCCACGCCGTTCCGTCTGGAACCAGCGTACGCGCTTGCCATGTTTATCCGTCTTTGCTGGACAAACTGAACCTTTCTTGTGTATTGTATTAGCTTTGTGGCATCGTTCGCGGATGTCCGCGCGCCGTTTGGCTTTGACGGGCTCGGCGAGCTGGTGTATATGCGTACCTACTCGCGCGTCAAGCCCGATGGCACGCGCGAGGCGTGGCACGAGACGGTGGAGCGCGTCGTGAACGGAACATTTACGATGCAAAAGCAGTGGCGCGTCCAAAGCGCGTTACCTTGGGACGTTGTCACGATGCAGCACACGGCTCAGCAAATGTACTCGCGGATTTTTGACATGAAGTTCCTTCCGCCGGGACGCGGCCTGTGGGCCATGGGCTCGCCCATCACCGAGGAGCGCAAGCTGTACGCGGCGCTCAACAATTGCGCGTTTGTCTCAACCGCAGACTTAGCAGAGCTGGCATCGCCCGCCGAGCCGTTCTGCTTTCTCATGGACGCCGCGATGCTGGGGGTCGGCGTGGGTTTTGACACGAAAGGCGCCGGTCAGGTCACGGTTCAAGGCTGTGATGACACGTTGGCTAGCTACACATACCAGATACCGGACTCGCGTGAAGGCTGGGTGCGATCCGTCGAGTTGCTGCTGAACGCTCACTTCCAGCACCTTGCGCGCCCCGTGTTTGACTACTCACTCGTGCGGCCGGCTGGCTCACCCATACGCGGCTTTGGCGGCGTGAGCTCCGGACCAGGGGCTCTCGTGGACCTACACACGTTCATCGACTCGGCGTTGTCCGCGCAGAAGGGCCATCAACTCTCGGCTAGGGGCATCGTGGACCTCATGAACCACATCGGCGTGTGCGTCGTGTCCGGCAACGTGCGACGAACGGCGGAGATCGCCTTTGGCGATTTCCGCGACACGGAGTACGTGGAACTGAAAGATTACGACAAGAACCCGGAGCGTGCAGCCTTTGGCTGGACGTCAAACAACAGCATTTTTGCCGAAATCGGTATGGATTACGCGCCGATCACCAAGCGGATCGTCAAAAATGGCGAGCCGGGCTTCGCGTGGCTCGATAACATGCGCTCTTTTGGCCGCATGAACGGCGTCAAGGACGACCGCGACGCGCGCGCGTCAGGGGGCAATCCCTGCCTAGAACAAACTCTCGAGTCTTACGAGATGTGCTGCCTCGTCGAGACTTTCCCGAACAACCACGCATCACTCGACGAGTATCTCGAGACGCTACGACTCGCGTACCTGTATGCCAAGACTGTGACGCTGGGCACGACTCATTGGCCGCGCACGAATCAAGTGATGCTGCGCAACCGTCGCGTCGGCTGTAGCATGTCAGGCATTGCCCAGTTCATATCGACGCGTGGACTTGATACGCTACGGCAGTGGTGCGAGGCCGGGTACGACACCGTGCAACGCGTCGACAAGCAGCTCTCAGACGATCTTGCGATCCCTCGATCCATCAAGACGACATCAATCAAGCCCAGCGGCACGGTCTCACTGCTCGCCGGTGCGACGCCAGGCATGCACTACCCGGAGAGCCGCTTTTACTTGCGGCGCATGCGGCTCGACAAACACTCGGAGCTTGTACCGGCGTTACGCGACGCGGGCTTTCATATCGAGCCGGCCGTCGAATCACCGGACACGACGCTGGTTGTGGCGATCCCCGTGGACGTTGGTCAGGGCATCCGCACGCTCGCGGACGTTTCTGCATGGGAACAACTGTCGCTCGCGGCTTTCCTGCAGCGCCACTGGGCTGACAACCAAGTGAGCTGCACCGTGACCTTCGACCCGGCGACTGAGGGTGCGCAACAGCTCGCGCACGCGCTCGACTACTTCCAGTACCAGCTCAAGGGTGTCAGCCTGCTGCCACGGCTGCCACGCGGTGCGTACGCTCAGATGCCCTACGAAGAGATCGACGCCGAGACGTACACGAAGCTCCGAGCCAGTATTCGCCCTCTGCGCTTTGGACGCGCACTACAACCGCTCGATAAGAACGTAGTCGACGATGTGCCCGACCAGTTTTGCGAGGCCTGCGAGATCCGCGAACAGTGAATCCGAGCAGGCTTGACGATGTCAAACGTAATATACCGTGGTATCGACCATGAATCCTTGGCAGGATCGGTCTCGCTGCACATGTCGCAGATATGATGTGGACCACACCGTTATTTGGCATTTGGATGGTGATAACCCCAGTCGTGGTCTCCTCAAGCGACCGACCGACACGCCCAGCCACATGCAGATCCTCACGCCTCTACGCGCGCTCGCGCGGCGCCTGCCAGCGTCCGCCGTGGCGCGCACGTGCTCCCGATCGACGCAGCTGCCGGCTCGTCTCGTACGCGTGACGGCGGTCCGCGCCGCGAGTGCGTCTCACGAGCGTTCCTGGGCCATCGCGCCGAGCGCGAGGCGGAGCTTCTCGACGGACGCCGAGCTCGCTGCCGGCCGCAGCGCGCTCGACAAGGCGCGCGAGTTCATTGAAGCTGATGACCTGTCGCAGGCCATGAAGTTTCTGAACATCGCAGCCCACCACGACATCGCTGAGGCGCAGTACTTGTTGGCGTCGCTGCTCGAAGTCGAGAGCGACGACGACGACGACGAGAGCGAGGCACCTAGCGCCGAAGCGCAGCTGCTGCTCGACGCCGAGGCCAAGCGCCAGCGCGCAGCCAACCCGGACGAGCCGCAAGATCTCAAGACCATCCGCAAGCGCGCGCGCAAGGCCTACAAGGAATACCTACTCGCCAAGCGTGCCGACGGCGACAGCTTTGCTGGCGCGGGCTCGCGGCTCGCATCGCGACTCGTGCAGCGCGCGACCAAAGAGGACCTTGACCGCGCGTTTGGCGTGACGCTCAAGCAGCTGCTGGACCCGAAGACCAAGCTCCGTGCGCTGAGCGCGGTGCAACAGGAAGAGCGCGAACACGCCCAGCTGAGCGGCGACTCGACGCAGGCCGTCGAGTGGATGCGCCGCGCGGCCGCAAACGGCCACAAGGACGCGCACGTGTACCTGGGCAATATTTGCCTAGAGCAGGACCCGCCGCTCGTGCAGCACGCGCTCGAGTGGTACTTCCGTGTGACGCCGCCCAAGGTCGAAACGGACCCGCACCCGGACGCGCTGTTCAACATCGGTATGCTGCTGTACGAGGGCGTCGAGAACGCGCAGCCGCCGTTCCCGGAGAATCGCGCGGCTGCGATCCCGTACTTTGTGCGCGCGGCCGAAGAGGGCGACGCGTCGGCTCAGTTCTTCATGGGCCAGCTACTCCACACGGGCGACGAGGAGCTCGGAATCGAGGCCAACGCGATGTCGGCGCTCATGCTGATCGAGAAGGCCGCTGAGAGCGAACACACGGGCGCACAGTTTTACCTGGCGCAGTTGTACCGCTCGGGTGACGAGGAAAGCGGTATCAAGGCGGACCGCGAGAAGTTTCTGCACTACTTGGACCTCGCGCTCGACGGTGGCGATGAAGACGCGTTGTTCTGCATGGCTGACATCTACTTTCACGGCAGCGACGGCTTTGAGAAGGACCTGAAGCAGGCCAAGATGTTCTACGAGGCCGCGGGTGAAGCTGGTAGTGCCGATGCGTACTGCTGCCTGGGCACGCTCTACTACAACGGCATGGGCGTGAAGCAGGACTTCGCGAAGG
Source organism: Pythium rishiriense (assembly GCA_023335895.1). Classification (NCBI taxonomy): domain Eukaryota; phylum Oomycota; class Peronosporomycetes; order Pythiales; family Pythiaceae; genus Pythium; species Pythium rishiriense. Next base: position 48,128 of record JAADVT010000023.1, read on the forward strand.
CGTTCGTGTACTACCAGGCCGCGGCCGACCGCCACTCGATGGAGGCGTGGAAGAACCTGGCGGACATGTATTACCTGGGTCGCGGTGTGCCAAAGAGCGAGGCGACGGCCGAGTCGATCCTCAAGATGCTCCAGAAGATGGAGCGCGAGATGAACGGTGAAGACGGCGAGCAAGACGCATAGAGAGTGCCCCTGGAACAAGGAATATATGTAGCCATGTCGCCTCTTTGTATTGACTTCCTGGTCGTCAAATATGATTCAAAACAGTGCCATCGAGTCATTTGTGACATTACGTGGCATCACACTTTCCATCCCCCCGGAACAAGACGACATGGGCAACGAGAGCTCAAGCGTGGACGCCGACGAGGCGGAGCTACTCGCGCAGCGCATCGACGAGGACCACGCGCTCGACGGCGTCGGCGACGCGCCCGTCGACGAGGCCGCGGCCGAGTTCTGCGGCTTCCGTGTGCTGGGCATCCAGGAGCGGTCGCCCGCGGCGCGCGTGGGCTTTGTGAGCTTTTTCGACTTTATCCTGTCGGCCAACGGCATCCGACTCGTACGCGCGTGGTGATGTGGGGTGTGTCCACGGGGTGGACCGTTGGAGGGCTCACGCGTGAGATTTGTGGTGGCGTAGGACACGCGCGACTCGACGTTCATGGAGCTGATCGCGCAGAGCGAGGAGCGCGCGATGCAGCTCGAGGTCTACAACATCAAGTCGCAGACCACGCGCGGTGCGGCCCCCTCGAATGCTTTGTGTGTTGCGTTGGAGGCCAAAACTGATTGCGTTCTCTTTCGTGCAGCGCTGACGCTGACGCCGAGCCGCGAGTGGCCGGGCAAGGGCCTACTGGGCGTGACGATCCGCTTCGACTCGTATGAACACGCCGAAGACCAACTGCTCCACGTGCTTGAGGTCGTGAGTGGCTCGCCCGCAGACGCGGCGGGGCTACGACCTGAGGTGGACTACCTGCTGGGCACGCCCGAGCGCGTCTTCCGTGACCCTGATGACCTCCACGACGAGATCCTAAGCGCTCTGGACGATGCCTTTCAGTGTTATGTGTACAAGTACGTGCCATGATACACTATTTGGTGTGGTGTCTGAGATTCTGACGGCTCCTCTGTTTTCACTAGCGCGGAGGTCGACCAAGTGCGAATCGTGCGCGTGGCGCCGAGCGAATCGTGGGGCGGTGGCGGCGTGCTCGGCGCCGAGGTCGGCCACGGTGTGCTCCATCGATTGCCGTCATCCTGCCGCGGCACAGTCGGCTCGTCAGTTGGTTTCGTGAGCCTTTCGGAGGGAGCCAAGGCCGCAACGGATCCATACTGTGCGTTTTTCACTGTTGTAATGCGTGGCCAGGCAAGCGCATTTGTATTAACCGATTGTTTCAGTGCGCCAGGTGAGTCGTAGGGCAAACACGGAGGGACACATCAACGACGAAAGTCCGGCCCAAGCGTCGACAGCCCAGGAGGCATCAAATGCGGCGGACGAGACGACCACAAACACAGCAATCGATTCGCCTGACGCTGAAACCGCGGCCGTGGAAGACCAAGAGGAAAACGAGCAAGAAGAACACAAAGAAGAACAGATCCCTCCTGCTACACTGGAGCCTGCCGCCGTGACAGCGACCGAGCCCGCGGTACGAGCCACCGAGCCCACGGCGCCTCCACCAGCTCCGTCCTCGCCGCCCACACTTGCGCCGACGCCCACGGCGCCTGTCAAGCCGCGCTACGCTGCGAGGATAGACCCTCGGTTCCCAATGTCGACAGTCGCCGTGTACGCTGATCCAGCGCAGGTGCCGTGATTGGGGGTTGAACGAGAAGACGAGAGCGAAAGTATGAGACCCAATATATTGAATGACCTACATGTGCGCTCTGGTTCCGTAGCGGGTTCCATTGTATCCTGCTCGCTATGTGCACACCGCTTAGTCCACGCGCTTCTTCAAGGTACCTGGGAACCAGGGCACGAGGCGCGAGGTCGTTTGCTGGTAGGTCTTGTACTCGGGATACTTGCCGATCGTGATCCACTCGGTGAAGGCCGTCGAACCCTGGAAGAGCAGCACGAGCAGGATCGCACCAACGGCGGTCGGATTCCAGGTGACGCCCGAGGCCGCGATGCTGAAGAGGTAGAAGACGCACCACTGGCCCTGCTCGGCAAAGAAGTTGGGGTGGCGGCTGTAGCGGAAGAGCCCGCTGCGGTTGAACCCGGCCTTGTAGTCGCCCGTGAGCGGCTGCTTCTTGGCAATGAGCGCGTACTTGGTCTGGTAGAAAACCCACTGCTCCTGGTCCGCGAGCGTCTCGAGCAGCAGCAGTGCCAGGAACAGAACGGTCGCGATGTAGTCGAGGGTCTGCAGCGGCACGGAGCGGAACGCATACGCCGCGTAGGCCGGCACGACGATGAGGAAGAGCAGCACGTGCTGGTACCCGGCGATGAAGACAATGTTGAAGAGCTGGTACGCGATCGGGTGGAGGAAGCTGCGCACGACGGCCCAGCGGTAGTCCTCTTCCTTGAGGCTGTAGCCGCCTTTGCGGGCGAAGTTGAGCGTGAGGCGCACGCCCCACGCCGTCGAGAGCGCGCCCATGAGCACGAGCCGGTCGTTCCACACGCCTCCATCCTCGAGGAACGCGCGGTAGGCAAAGTGCCACACATACATGAACGGCACGATGGACCAGAGGCGATCGACGTGCGAGTAGTTGTTGGTCACGACGCTCGCGAGCCAGCAGAAAAAGATCACGCCCAGCAGCAGCTGGATGCCCACGCCCAGCGCCGAGGCGCCCGTGTACGAGAGCGGGAAGGCGCTCACGGCCTCTTTGGTCGCGGCTGCGACGTGCGCGTACGCGGCGTCCCAGTCCACGATCGCCGACGCCATGGTGTGTTCTCGGAAGTGGAAGATTGACAAGTGAGCTGCTCGCCAGAAATGAGCAGCGCAGAGGATACACTGTATTACGCTAACCGAGACCGATCGAGTGGTGGCGTCACGCCACCGGGTGTGGCCTTTTCCAGTTGGCGTGTGGCGGGATGGACAACGCAATCTGCTTCACGGCGCGACACGCAACTGCAACGGCGCAGACGCATCTCCCCGACAAACTGAATGGCTTCGTTTCGGTCGTCACGCCATCAGCGAGGGCCTGGCCATCATCAGGGAAAAGGCGAATCACAAACTGGTAACGACCGGTAATACCTGTTATAATTTATGTAATTGTGTTTTATGATGGTATCGAATTATGAATCCATACACTTGAAGTGACGAAGAGATGGCTGCAACTCAGCAGCGCGACCGACTTGACGCGTGGGCGGCGTCAGGATGCGCAACTGAGCTTCTTGTAAGCAGATTGGTGTTCAGCGCCGATGGTTCATGTCGTGTTACCAATATATAGTGGGCGTTTGGTGGTACAGTTACAGGATTGTGTGCGGTGGTCGGCTCCGTAGTTTATGGAAGCGTTGGTGCTGATGCCAGCGATCGTCAGCTGCTGTATCGCAAATGTCGCCCTGATGGATTCGCCACGAGATTGGATGTGGAAGCTCTGCGCAGTGTTCACTACAATACAGTACAGTACTGGGTTGGTCTCCTCCTCCGTACACAAGACCAAGCGTGGAACGATCACACGCTAATAGAACGAGACCATTCACGGCTCGCGGAAGAACGAGTGAGAAGACGATGAATAATAATAATAAGAAGAATCGATCCATCCATGTCATCGTGACGCCGCTCGGCGTTCCACTCGGCAGCGCTGATGGTCGTGGTTTGGTTGCCCCCAACAAGCCGAAGCAACTATATTTATTTGGAGAGGTCATGATCGGGGAAGAGATGACATTATTTATCACGTCTCCATGCAGTATCACATACCTCAGTCGACACATAAGTCAACACAAATTGTTTGCACAAATCTCCCTAAATGCACAGATATGTATTATTGAGGGTAAGGAAGCAATTTTGACCCACGTGCAACCTTGCCTACCTCACAATACTGCCTTCATGTTTTGTGACATTTCGAGTGGTCACCCACCGTGCCAAAATGGGACGCCGCCGCCAACTCGCCGCGTTCCCGTCGGACGACGAGGAAGAACAAAAGCCCACGACCGCAGCCTCCAAGCCCACACGCGTCTACGTGGGTCGCGTGCCGTCGTCGCTCTGCCTCCACGAGCCGGGCATCCGTCAGCTCTTCGAACCATTTGGCGCGATCTCCACCATCACTGTACGTCTCTCTTTTTCTTTCAGCTACAGAGCTTTTCGTCCCACAGCTCCTTTTTTCTGCGTCCATGTAGGTCCACCACGATGCGCTGAGCATGGGTGCCGACGGCTTTCTCTTCCTCGAGTTCCTGGACCACGACGCGGCCCAGGCGGCGGTCGCAGCCGTCACCGAGGCCGACGAAGCGCGTGACACGTCGCGGCTCGAGGGCATGTGCGCACGGCTCGCGGTCGCGCGCGGCGCCTCAGCGCACTGCGCGGACCCGTCGGTCGTGGACCTGCTGTTGGGCCGGCGGCAGGCGAGCGGCTTCTCGCAGCAGCGCTTTGGCGGCAGCGCCTTCCCGATGAGCCAGCACGACGAACAGGACGAGGGCGAGCTGTTCTTGCAGAGCCTGTCGCAGCGCACGACGCGGCGCAGCAGCCAGCACACGGATACGGCGACGACCGGGAAGAAGCGCAAGAAGCAGACCAGCGCCGCGCGTAATTACGACGACGAGGACGACGAGTTTTGATGAATATCCCAATATCGGAGACCGTGTCGGGGCAGCAAGACTGTGATGGGTGATGCCCCGGTGGTTGGAGAAAACAAGGCGTGGGTGTCGTGACGGTAGGTCGTTGACTGGACCTCGAGAGTCGCCGCTGCAGCTGCCGACGTACCTGACCGTATCACGGTCCAGGAACCTGACGAGGGGACCAATTCTATTCACCGACCACCTGTGAAATGTGGAGCACCCCACCAGTGAGTCGGTTGGATTCTGAGTGCGCCGTTGTGTACCGCTAGCGAGCATTGTAATACTCTATCACTTCACGTTGAAGGATCTCAGCGTAGCGGCACGCGTGGCCCGCTTCCATTAAAATCCCGTCGCGCGTGGGTCATAATCGACTCTTCCCCCCCGGGAGCACACGGATTGGGGTCCTTTTTACTGTTGGTGTTTCTCTTGGGCTCCTTGTTCGGCAGCATCCGACTCGGCCCGCACCTCGCCGACCCTGATAGCAGCTTCTCTCCGCGCCCTCCCGTCGCGTGGCGGTCGGCCGCTGTTACTTTCTGCGACGTGTGCAACCCCACAAATCGTCCCTTGACCGTCCTGTTTCAGTACCGCAGACTTGGGTTTTCTTGTCACGATGGCACTCGGCCCGGCGGAGGATGACGACGCCGCGTGGTGGCTCGCACTGCTCGACGACGTGGGCGACCCGAGTGCCGAACTACTGGCCGCACTCTTTGGCCATGGTGAACGGGACGCCAGCGGCCACGACACGGCGGCGCCGTCGTCGTCGTCATCGTCGTCGTGTCCACGAGCGACGCCGTCGCGCCGCGCGTGCGCGCGCGGCTCCAGCGGCTCCACCTCGAGGCCGCCGACCTCGAGAACGTGCGTACGTTGCTGTGGCAGCGCCGCCAACGGCTCGCCTCGAGCGCGGGCCGAGTGGCGGGAGACGAAGCGCGAGACCCGAGCACGGAGAGCGCGTAGAAGGCCGCGGCGACGCGCGAGCTCCAGCGGCTGAGCGCGTCGAGGACGGCCAACCAACGGCTGCGCAGTGCCGTGTGCCACCACGCCGGGCTCATGGAAGACTTGCTGCGGCTCGTGCGGCGCGCGCAGCGTGGGGTACGTGCGCTGTCTCTGTTGCGTGCTGTTTGGGGGCACCGCCCTGATGTCTCTCTGTCGCCCTATCCCAGTGTGTCTCGACGGTCGTGCCGCGCCAGCTTGTGCCGTCGGACGTCGTGGCGGTTTGCTCCCAGCGGCGTGCAGCCCTTTACGACCTCGCCATGGAGATGTGTGGTGCTGCGATCGACCAGGTCGTCGCCGACGTGGCGTTGCAGTCGTTGGAGAGTGAGTTCACCCACGCGACGGTCGACGAAGACGTGGCGACTCGGCGCGACATCCCGTGCGGTACCAAGCTCGGCGGCGCCACGGCGGGACGGATAATGCCAAACACACCCGAAGCGATCACGGACCACTTGTGGGGGCCTCCACTCGATGAGCCACGGGCTCATCTCCGTCGAGGTACAGGAACACCCGCTTGTCCATGTTTGTGACTCCCTCTTACATGGCTCTTCCTGGCGTAGCACAACGAACACAGTGCCGACACACACGTGACCCACTACACGATCTCCACGGCATCGCCGTTGGGCCAAATACGGCTTCTGGGCGTCAACGTGCGGGTCCGCGTCCACGACGCCAAGCGCGACGCGGTGGTCTCCGTCGGTTCGATGTGGCCGGAAGTCAACATGCCCTACCCGCTCAACGCCATCGGCTACACCACGCGCGAGTGGATCCTCGCGGAGCGCGAGTCCCACTCAAACGACTATACCAAAGTGCTGATCAAGACCGAGCGCGAGCGTTTCGTCCACGCCCACGGTTCGTCCGCCGTGACGCGCGACGAGGTCGGGCTACTGCGCCACTCGGTGGAACAGGCCAACGCCATCGCGCTCGACGACGTCAACCGTCGCCTCGACGCGCTGCTGCTCGGGTCGCCGTCTCGATGATACGCTGGTCAACGGATGCGGCGTTCGCGTTCTCACCGAAATGTTTAAAACGGAGTTCCCGTGAAGGACAGGTTTACCTTGCTGCCGTCGGCAGCCTCATCAGTATGCAGGTGTACTGTATGCTTGTCTACATCACGGCGTTGCCCTCCAGGCGGGGGCACCCTCCGATGGTGAGACCTTCCTCAAATCTGTGACGTGTGCAACGAAGAGCTCAATCCAGTGACGGATTGCGTCGTCCGGTTCGTAACCGATCCGGCGATGGCGGACGAGGCGGCAGCATGGCTCGCGCAGCTTGATGACGCGCACGAGCTCAGCGACGAGCTCCTGGGCGCGCTCTTCGGCGATGGCGGCGATGGCGACGACGGAGACGCCGCGGCCGTGGACCGCCAGGCGCCGACGCCGTCCGCTCCGTCTGCGAAGAAACCGCCGCCACGCAAGCGCTCACGGGAGCGCTCGCTTCTCCAGCGGCTGCGGCTCGAGGCCGCCGACCTCGAAACCGTCCGCGCGTTGCTGCTTCAGCGCCGCGTCTCTGCCGCCATGGACGTCGGGCGACCGAGCTGCGCAGCGCAAACCCAGCGGGACTTAAAAGGCGAGCGAGCGTGGAAGGCTGCGGCGTCACGCCAGCTCCAGCGACGGAGCAAGTCCCAGCTCGAGAACCAACAACTGCGCAGCTCCCTGCGGGACCAACTCATCATCACCCAGCAGCTTGTGCGGCTCCTGGAACGCGCACAGCGAAGTGTACGTTGATTTCGCCCTAGGTACTTGTAGGCGTTCCCCACGGTCTCACATACAGCTTTCCGCTGGCTTCGGTGTGCCCTAGGTCGACGCCCCGCCAGTGGCACGGCCGCTCGTTCCGTCGGACGTCGTCACACGCTGTTCCAAGCGACGCGCAGAGCTACTGGTGTTCGCGTGGCAAACGTTGGCTGCTACGAAAGCCGTTGTAGTGGACCCTGCGCTGAGCTCGATCGAGCACGAGTTCAGTCAATTGACTGTCAAGGGGGACCTCGCCACACGCCGGGAGATCCCAAGCGGTACCATTCTGGGTGGTGGGTCTGCTGGTCGTATTATGCCATGTGCACCCGATTCAATCATAAACCACTTGTGGAAGCCGCGCTCGGTGCACCATGCACCCACGAACATCGAGGTACGACCTGTGTGCGCCTATCCTCACTTGGGCGTGGTTTGTCTGACTGCAGACTTGATATCCACCAGTACAACGACCACACCACAACAAAACATGTGACGCACTACACGATCACAGTAGCATTGCCCAACGGATGCGCGCGACTACTAGGCGTCAGCGTCCGCGTCCGCGACGTCACGCGTGATGTCATGGTCTCAGTCAACTCGATGTGGCCCGACGCCAACATGCCGTACCCATTCAACTCTGTCGGCTACACGACGCGCGACTGGATCGTCGCACAGCGCGATCCACATATTCGAGACCACAGCCGAGTGCTGATCAAGACGGAGCGCATGCGCTTTGTCCACGAGCTCGGCGTGGCAGCCGTGACGCGCGACGAAGCCGAGGCGCTGCGCCACTCGGTGGGGCGGGCCAACGCCATCTCGCTCGAAGACCTCAACCGCCATCTCGATTCGCTGCTCCTCGGTTCGCAGTCGCCATGATGTGGATCTATTGAGGCTCCATGAGGTGCCCTAGTAGAAGACACGTAAATATAGCACGGATGCCAAGCGGACGGCGCCTCTTGCCAGACGTAACCGGCCTCCAGAATTTCCCTTTCGCCCCACCGCCGATCCGTGAATACATTTCCCAGTCACTTTCCGCTATGCGAGGCCTCCTGGCCGCACTCGTGCTGCTACTCGTGGCGCTGCCACTGCTGGCGCGCGCGTGCTGCCCGAACGGGTGTAGTGGCCATGGCACGTGTGGCAACAAGGGCAACGGCTGCATCTGCTCGTGTTTCAAGGGTTTCGTGGGCGCCGACTGCTCGCGTCGCGCGTGCCCCATGGGACCCGCCTGGAGCGACATGGCGCTCGTCACGGACCGTGCGCACCAGCCCGCCGTGTGCTCCGGGCGTGGCGCCTGCGATACGAGCTCGGGCCGTTGCGTGTGTGACGCCGGGTTCACGGGGCTCGCTTGCAACCGCCGTACGTACGGTCTCCGATAAAACTTGTACCTGCCGTTGATGACTAATTCCCATCGATACCTTGCTTTTTTGCTGGTAGTGGCGTGTCCGAACGACTGCTCGCGACGCGGGGAGTGCCGGTCCATGCGATTCCATGCGGCCCGTAAGGACCGCGGCATCGGCTTACCGTTCCGGTACGACGGTGTGTGGGACAGCGACATGATCTACGGCTGCGTGTGCGACGACGGCTTCGAGGGCGGGGACTGTTCCAAGCGAACGTGCGCCACGGGTGACGACCCACTCACGGGCGCATCCACCGACACGCTTTTCGGCTTCCAGAAGAACGAAAAGCAGACCGTTGCCTGCGCCGCGACCGTACGCTTTCTCTGAAAAACGTTTTTTTTATGTTGTGAGTGACCAACTCACCCTGCGTGATCCGAACAGGGCGGGACGTTCACGCTGTCGTTCCGAGGACAGACGACCGTGCCTATTAGTGCCACGGACCGTGCCGACGTCTTCAGCCAGAAGCTCAACGTACGTGGCGATCCTGATTTGGTTTGTCATATCCGACTCGACTTATCGGAGACCTTCACCACTGATATCACAGGCACTTCCGTCGCTGCGGCTTGTGACCATCGTGTACTCGGGCACGAGCACAACAGCGTGTACACCTGACGGCAACTTTGTCACGGTCGAGTTCACCCAGGATTTTGGCAGCCTGCCGCTGCTCGTCGGCGACGGCACAAAGCTCGTCCATGCTGGCGTGAACCAATCGCCACGGTTGACCGTGTCCAAGGCCGAGGACGGCTCCAAGGAGAACGAGCCTTGCTCGAACCGCGGACGCTGCGACCCAGCGTCGGGTGTCTGTACGTGCTTTCTCGGCTACACGACGAGCAACGGCAATGGCAAGTTTGGCGACCGCGGCGACTGCGGCGCCGCCGAGGCCACGATCACGGCGTGCCCGGGAGACGTACCGTGCAGCGGCCACGGGTATTGTACGGGCGCGCCCCAGTTTCGCTGCCGTTGTATGGACGGCTGGTCTGGTGGCGACTGCACCGTGCGAGCTTGCCCCAAGGGGGCCGCGTGGTTCGACCTGCCCATCGCCGACAACCGTGCGCACCAAATGGCACTGTGCTCCGGCGTGGGCACGTGTGACACGACCAAGGGCGAGTGCGTGTGTCCGTCACCCTTTGAAGGTGCGGCTTGTGAGCGCATGAAGTGCCCCGGAGGTGACACGCCCTGTAGCGGCAACGGGCGGTGCCTCACGATGGCCCAGCGTGCGCGTGAGGCCGTGGCGCCCAACGGCGAACCGCTGCTCGGCATCACGTACGGCACCACACCCAACGACCCGCGCACGTGGGACGCCGACAAGATCTACGTGTGCGTGTGCGATCCGGGCTTCCAGGGCCACGACTGTTCGTTGCGGTCGTGTCCACGCGGCGACGACCCGCGCACGATCGGCCAAGTGTACGAGCGCCAGACGCTCACGTGCTCCCACGTCACGGCGACGCCCCAGGCGTTCCGCCTGTCGTTCCGCGGGCAGGCGACGCCGTGGCTCGCGTCGGACGTGGCACTCGCGGATCTCCAGGCCGCGCTCGAAGGACTCTCGACCACGGGGCCCGGCTCGTTGCTCGTCTCGTACACCGCTGGGTTCGCCACGGCCTGTACGCCTGTGGGCAGTGCGCAATCCAATCTCGTGACGGTCCAATTTCTCACGCTCCGAGGGGCGCTGCCACCGCTACGTGTTGAGATCGCCCCAGCGGCGCTGGCGCAAGTACCGACCTTTGTGGTCAACACGGGGGGCGTCGCGGGCTCTTCCACGGGCACGGTCGAGGACGCCGAGTGCTCGAACAACGGGCTCTGCCAGTACGTGACTGGCCAGTGCGCGTGCTTTGATGGCATGGCGTCGAGCGACGGCACGCTGGGCGGCATCAACCCTGGGCTGCGGCTCGACTGCGGCCACGTGCTGGCCATGGTGGACCCGCTCGCGATGGTCGCGGCGGTCGTTGGATGAGACAAGAAATGGGAGATATCTGAGATATATACACGAGTTTAACTGCATGACCCTCTATACTTACGCTCTTTGTTTGTTTCCATGAAGTAGTAGTTAGTTCTGGTGGGACGTGACTTCGTCCCACTCGTACCCGAGCACGCGCGCGATGAAGCCCGACTTGGACTCCTTTTGGGCCGCACGCAGCTTGAAGACGGCGTTACAGGCGCGGCAGACACGCTGCGGGTCCTTGACGGCCTTGCCACCAGTCGTGACACGGCCGGGGAAGTCCTTGGGGAACCGGAACATCTCGATCGTGTTTGCCGAGCAGTCCGAGCAGCACACGCAGCCGCAGTGGCGGCAGTGGTGCTTGCGAGAGCCGAACTTGAAGCTGTTGCCACACGTCATACAAGCGCGGCGCGGCTTGTCGTCGATCCACTGCGGCGGGTGCGAGATCGCGCTGAAGAGTTTCCGCAGCAGCTTCTTGGGGCAGATCTCCATCACGAGGCGGCCCTTGGCATCCGGCTGGTTGAGGTTCGCGCCGGCGCGCAGCAGCGAGCAGGCCACGTCCATGAGCTCGCGCTCGACAGCAACGTGGAGCAGCGACGAGCCGTCGGCCAGCGCGACGTTCGGGTCAGCGCCTTTGCTGAGGAAGAGCTCCGTGATCGACGGGTCCGTTTGCCGTGTGGTCATGATGTGGACGACAAGCGGTGTCTGAAGGCGTGCGTTGACCTTGTTGACTTCAGCACCGTGCTTGACGAGGTAATCGACGAGCCGTGCGCCGTTCTTACGATCCCGCGAGACCGCAAAGTGCAGCGCGTTGTTTTCGTTGCGGTCCGTGAGCTTGATGAGCTCGCCCACGTCTTCGGTTTTACACAGCTCCATGACGATCGCGTAGTGACCCTTGCGGACAGCGAGGTGGAGCGCCGTCTGGTGATGCTTGAGCTCTCGGAAGAGCACGTCAGCCTTGAACTGCATGAGGAACTTGACAATCTGAGTGTCACCGCGATCCACAGCCTCGATGAGCGGTGTGCGGCCGTCAGCGTTGATGATGTTAGGCGTACATCCAGCCTCAAGCAGCATGCGCGCGATGTTGGCGTCGGTCGTGAGGTGCAGCGGCGTGTTGCCGTCGTTGTCTTGGCACACGACGTCGGCCTCCCAATCGAGCAGGATACCCACGACCTCAAGGTTGTGGTGGAGAGCGGCTGTGTGGAGCGGCGTACGCCCGCGACGGTTGCGTGCGTTGATGTCCGAGCCGTTTTGGAGCAGCTTGAGAACATCATGCTCGTTGCAGCAGTTAGCCGCAACGTGGAGCACCGTGTCACCCGGGTCCATGGCAACGGACCGCGGCGCCTGGCTGTCGCCCATCGTCATGCGGTCGGCGCCGTACAAATCGTTGCTGTAGTCCTTAGTGAACCGGAACCGCGCCGTACCACGGCCCGTCGTCATGCGGGCCGTCGGGCGATCTGTGAGCCGTAGCCCCACAATGTCCGACTGCTCGTCGCCCTCGCTCGAATCGTCCGACACGGGGTCTGAACTCGTGGTCGTGCGCGCGGCTTCCTCTTCAGCGGCCTTGCGCTCGGCCTCGGCCTTGGCTTCCGCTTCGGCCTTGGCCTTCGCGGCCGCGGCGGCCTTAGCGGCGGCTGCGGCCTCTTTCCGCGCCTTAGCTTCGGCAGCGGCGCTGGCGGCGCGCTCTCGCTCTTGCTGCGCACGGTACCGCTCCCGCATGTCAAAGAACTTGCAGCGCGCAATGTGGCCACGAATGATACGCTGCAACACACCGCACGCTCGCTGCATGTGCTGGTAGCGGCGCCGGCGGATGAAGCCACGGACGACCGCCTGGATGAGCACGACGAATTCGCCGTACCGCTTGGCGAGCTGCGCCTCAACGAACTGGATGGCTGAGCGCCGGAAAAACACCTTCGTCACACCGACCTGGATGCCGGCGACCGCGAGTGGGTCGAGCTTGTTCGTCGAGGACGAGGCATGCGAGACCTTTTGGGTCTGCTCTGTGTACTTTTCCGGATGGCGTTCGCGGTGGGCCTTCAGCAGGAAGTCGACGAGCAGCAAGCATCCCTCCTTGCGTTTCTCGGCGTCGAAAAGCTCGTCAGTGCCAGCGGCCTCGGGCACGGCACGCAGGATCGCGCCATTCGCGAGCGGGCGGTATCGCTTGAGGAACTGCTGGTGTGTGAGACGGACCGGGTAACCAGCACGGTTCACGCGCACGGCCTCCAACACACCGCCGGCCTTGAGCTGATCACAGATACGCTTGGGCACGAACTGCGCCGGTGCGGCGTTGTCGTTGGGCTTGAGGCAGCGCACGTAGTGGCAGCTAGTGACACCAATCGTCTCGATGAGCTCCTTGAGCTGTGTGCGGAACTGCGAACCGAGACTCACGCGGCTCGCGACCGAGCGGCTGTGCTTGCGCAGAGCCGACGGCGGCTGCGAGGTCTTGGGCGCGCCGGCCTCGGCGCGCAGCAGCCCACGAACAAAGGCCTTGGACGAGCGCTTGAGCAGGTCCGTCATCTCGGGGTAAAGTACGTCCTTGTTCTTTTCACAAAAGCCGAACGTGTCGTACGCGACCTGGCCGGCGTAGTGGTGGATCACAAACACGTGGTTCGCGACCTCGGTCTTGCCGGCGCTGAAGTGCGCGTGGTCCTTGTGCTGCCGGTAGAGCTTGCGCGCAAAGTTGCGGTCATTACCCTGCGGCACAATACACTCCTCGTCGAGCGCCGTGAGCAGACCAAAGGGCTTGCCTTCGATGAGCTCGATACACATCGAGTTGTCGGGAAAGTTGATAAAGCTCCACTGGATCTTTTCCTTTTCGTACACCTCCTGCTCGAGCCGAAGCACCGTGAGATTGAAGTGCTGCTGGAGCGTTTCGTTGGCGTAGTTGATACAGAGCTGCTCGAACGAGTTGTGCGCGAGGTCTTCAAATCCGAAAATGTCGAGCAGCCCGATAAAGCCCGTGTTGGCGTACTTGCCCGCGGCCTCCATCATGTCGTTGATGCGCGCGACGAGCCAGTCAAAGAGCTTGCCGTACAGGAAGCGCGCTAGCGCGTCGCGCGAGTTCTCGGCCGCGTCCGGCGCGAGGCTGAGCGAGTAGGTCTCGCCCTTGGCCTGGATCTTGCGGAAACACACGGCCTGCTCGAGCCCGGCCTTGTCGACCTCCAAAAAGTCGAGCACAAACTGAGTCGAGTCGGCGCAGTCGGGCCCGATCGTCGAGCCGTCGACGCCCGAGCCGCCGTGGTCCGTCTCGTCAAACTCGAGGTTGCCCAGGTGGAGCAGCATCGCGACGGTCGAAAAGATGCTCTCGAGGTCGTCGTCGGCAAAGCCCATGGTGGCCAAGGCGTTCTTGAGCACGCGAAACTGCTCGGCGTCGTCGACGCCGTCTTTGCGCACGATACACGTGCTCTGGTTCAAGTAGTGGAACTGCGCCGGCTTGCCGAGCTTCCAGCGCTGCTTCTCGACGGCCGAGGCACCGGCGACCATCTCGTAAAACACGTGGTAGTTGCGCTCGGCCTCGGCCTGGTACGTGAGGCGCACTTTTTCGAGCAGGTACGTCTGGATCGTGGCGCCGACGAGCCGTCCGCGGTCGCTAAACTGCATCTTGATAAACTTGCCAAAGCGCGACGAGTTGTCGTTGCGGATCGTGCGCGCGTTGCCAAACGACTCGAGAATCGGGTTGGACGACATGACCTGTTTCATGACCGCGCCGTCGTCCTCACCGCCGGGCGACGGCGGCACGGCGCCCTGGCCAAACGAGCCGTCGGCCTTGCGGTTCTGCGAGATGGTCGCGAGGTACTGCATGACAAACTTGGTGCTCTCGGTCTTGCCGGCGCCCGACTCGCCCGAGACGAGGATCGACTGGTTGGCATTGCCCCAGTTGTTGGTCGCGAGCGGGTTGCGGAGCGCGCGGTAGGCCTTGTCGGCGACCGAGAACACGTGGGGGGGCATGTCCGCGATCTCGGCGCCGAGCGCGCGCTTGTCGCCGTGGCGGATGTACTTGCGCATGATCTTGTCCGTGTAGATGCCAATGTTCTTGAACGGGTTGATGGCCAACAGGATCTCGCCCGTGAGCGTGTAGATCTCGTTGATCTTGAAGCGCTCGTTGAGCGTGTGGCAGATGCCCGGCTCGTGGAGGTGCGGGAGCTGGATCAGGTCCTCGACGAGGTCCATGTCGTGGCTGTTGGCCACTAGCACGTCGCTCGCCGACTCGCTCTCGAGGGCCGCGACGTCGACGGCCAGCGCCTGCTCGGCGCGCGCGCGCGGGCCGTCGACAAAGCGGACCGTGACCTGCGCGCCGCCGGCCGCGAGCGCGAGGACCTGCGCGCGGTGCCACTCGTCGCGCTCGGCGTCGCGCACCCACACGGTCACGCCCTTCTCCATACTGGCCGAGGTCGAGACGGACGGGGGGGCGTTGGGGAAATGACGCTAGTGTTTGTTGGGAGGAGACCGGGACGCCAGAACGAGGCCGAGCCGGGCGGGAAGTGGGCAGCTGGCGACGGAACGGATCTGTTGGTTTTTGTGTCGGCGGCGACACACATCCAAAGTGTTGCTGCTGTCCGACAGCACGCACGCGTGTGGGCGCCGTCGTCAGCGAGCAAGCCCACGACGGCAAAACGCGAGTTCAGCAGAACCGAAAACCTGGAAAAACAAGCTGGCCCCTCCACCTGGCGGGGAGGGGACCCTACCCACAGTAGCCTTTTGACCAATGGAATGGTCGATCGAAGGGTGGGGAACCCTACCCGCATTGCGCCACTCCTTCTCCTTCGGAGGCAAGATGCGGGATTGGGGCGTTTTGGAACGAGCTCTGGAGGGTTTGGGCCAATCGGTGTCGTCGGCGGGGGGAGGAAATTCCATTTTTGGGTGAGATGAGACATCCATCCCTGCTTTCTGTGGCAACAGCAGGGACGCCGGACGCCAAGAAAAAAAAATTTGACGCTCGCCCCGCGAAGCCAGTGCCGGTTTGTGGACCAACGCGCACGGCGCGACATCTTTCGAAGTGCACCACAGCCAACGCACCCAAGCACCGCGAGTGAGGCGCCAGGATCTCCCGACGAGGAAGCGCGACCAACGCGGCAAAGCAAGCGTTGGTACCTCCAAATCCCAAAAAAGTGATTCCATCAAAACAAAAAATCCTGATTAGATTGCCATGTAGAGACGGTGGCGGTTTCGAGAGAGGCATTTGGATAGGTACCTTTGACATGGACCGCCATCCGGATTGACCAGGCCGAGAAGAGTTCAGTCGCGTGGGTATTGGATCTCGCGGAATGAGAGAGATGGGAGGGATAGAGAAGGGGAGGAGAGGCAACACGCCACGTTGTGTTCATATTGAAGCTTCTACGACCGGCTTCTTCTACTCACTGTGATACGGATCTCTATGATGATAGACAGTGGCCAAGTGAACCACAGAGACGGGAGGACGGAGATGGGAGGGCTGTATTACTGCTGGATGCGGGCAGGGAGCTTAGCCGAGACGCCGACTCGCCTGCCGCACGACTGTGCCCACGAAGGTTTCGCAGAAGTCACGCAGTCCGCCACGCGGCGTCTCGACCTCGGCAGCACTGGTGTTGGTCGGAGACGACGTGGCACTGACACTTGTGGGCGACGGCGCGTCCTTGGCGAGGAGCACGGCGCTCTCGCGGTCGACTTCCTTGGCGAGCTCCAGGCGCTTGCGTGGCGTGCAGGGGCTGTGTGCACAACAGCTCGGTGAGATCGGAACACCATGAGTAACGCGGGCAAGAGGAAGAGAGACAGAGCCTACCGCTCGAGCTCAACGGCGACAGTCATGGTTAATTAAACGAGGAGGTAGGTGTGAGTTGGGGTGCGGAGTGGCGGGACCGTGAGTTTTACAAGAATGAGGTTGACCTGCACGCGCACAGCCGTTGCCCCCGCGCGTTTTAACAAGGCGCACCCTGGAACGCAACGAGGACGTTCTCTTCCATTGACGATTGCTACGTACTTGAGGAGTCATCGAAGACGCAGGACGTGCGTCTGGTGTTGCCCCTCGCACAGATCCTGAGGGTCCTTGTCATGCGAGGAGACCAGCCGAGGGGCGATCTGGTCTAGAGAAGACAAACAGCAGCATTGCCATCATCATCATGCCGGGCATTGTTAGACGAGACGGCATGAACAGGATCAGATCAGATCATAAAGCCGGTTTACCCTTTTATTATTGCAAAAGTCACCTATATCGGTTTAGAGGGGATCCATTCAGCAGTGGCTTGACAATCGTTGAGATTCCGCCTGTCCAGCATGCAGCCACCCTCGAACGCTGATGTGTTGGGCGCGAGCGTGGTCTATCTCGGCGGGCTCAACTACTTCTTCGGCGTGGACGAGCAGTGTCCGATCGTGTCGCGCATCGGCACGGTACCGGGCCGGCTCCATGTGACGATCGAGCCGTTTGTGGCGCCGCCGCGCGCCAATGGTACACGCGATGTAAGTCTCTCCATGTCCCCCGACTCCAGAGCTAGTGGGCGGTCGCTTTCCAACTGTAAATGATTTTCCTGGACGATAGACAAGCCTGTTTGAAGCGTACGCTCCGCCCGACGTCGACAAGTCTGAGGACCAAGTGTATGACTTCATGGACCGCACGCTCGAGTACCGCGTGACCCTTCACGAGATCACGGGTTTCACTACCAAAAAACACTCCAAAATTGTGTTGCGGTATGGTTTCTACCGCGATGCGAGTCACCAAACGGAACCCATCGACACCAAGACCGGTGCCTCGACGCTGCACGTGGACTACGCATCGCGGCACATCGTCGACGTCACAGAACCCTTCGTCAAGTATATCACAAGCAATAGTCTCATCATCGAGGTTATCGGGTCGAGTTGAGACGGGTACGATGAATCACTGCCCTGGGCTTTCCTTCGTGTCCTTGACCGAGCGGCACACGATCGGCCAATCACGATTATCTGAAGCACAAGTACAGGTACACGTGTGCGAAACACTCGGAAAAATGTGCGCGTGCTCCAAAAGCGTTGAGGGATGTTTTGGATTGTGCATCGTCATTTAAGCACGAATCGATACATCAGCTGGAGTGATAAGTAGAGAGAGCCACTCTCGCGGACGTCGCGCAGTGCGCCGCGCGAAATGTTGATCCTCTCAGCACTGCCATTGGGAGAAGACGACGCGGCCACGGAACTGGCTCTGGCCATGAGTGACGTCACGTCCTCGGCGAGCAGCACGGCGCTCTCACGGTCGACTTCCTTGGCGAGCTCCAAGCGCTTGCGTGGTGTGGAGGAGGTGTATGAAAGACATTTCGGTGTAGAAGGATGAGAGCTGAGGCGTGGGTCGGCAGGGTCGCGAGGTCTACAAAAATGAGCTCGGCGATCAGACAAACCAATGCTTCTTCGCGTAGCGGTTTTCGTGTGTTTGACCACGGCACTCACTCGAGGAGACACCGAAGACCATTTGGTGAAGGCATTTGCACAGATCGTGAGGGTCTCACGCACGCGAGCAAACCAGGTGAGGAGCGATCCGATCGAAATGAAATCAGCACCAGCAGGCTTGGAGGCACATCGTCGACGTCACGCAACCCTTCGTCAAGTTCATTCCCAACAACAGTCTCATTGTCGAGGTTTTATTCGGTCATCTTGAGGCAGGTACGAAATGCTATGAATAGCGCGAGTCGGGGCATTTCGCGAGGACGGTCAATCAATCTCATGCGTCGACTGCGTATCCGTCACAGGTTGGACTAGACAATTCTGATGCCACTTCCTGTCCAAGCACGGAATACATCCCGGCAAATCCTACGTATCGCGACACAGTGTCATGTTGACAGAGAGCGAGCGCGAGCCGACGTTTGTGGACTCGACAGCGCCGCTGGAAGATCCGGCATGGCAGCCCACTGTGTTGGACAGGATGCGCAGCGGTCGGTATAAGAACGTGGTCGGGTGGATGGATCGTATCGCTGGACCTGTGCTTCGCGGAGGCTCGATCACGAGCGTCTGCGACCTGAACGAGCAGGCACATCTGCGACGGCGGATTGCCTTCGGCATCGCTATGCACGTTACGAGCGTGACGAGTCTGACAACTCTCTGTGTGTATGTCACCCCGATCTCCAAGCCATTGCGCACGATGCTCACTGTACCTTGGACGATCGGGTTACTCGGTGGCTCGCTGCCTGCTCAAGTCGTGCTGCTCAAGCTTGTTCTTGACGCTTCAAGGCTTCGTGGTGTAATATTCGGTATTTACTCGGTTTCGATAGCGGTGCTGCTTGCCAGTGTCCAGTTTGCGTGGGCATCGCCACACGACGTCGTCGCATGCAGCGTGTGTCTAACCGCCGCGACAATAGGGAACGTGGGGCTCTTTGGCGCGCACTTGAAAGGCGATTTCCCAGGTTTCCCGATCCTATGGACCGTGCTGGCACTCGTAGCGGGCGCTGCCGTGGGCGTCGCGGCTACGATCCCAACGTCTTCGCCCAGGACGGTGCTACGATTCTGGCAAGCGTGGTTCTGGTCGTCGCTACGTGGTGTCTCGTGTTTGAAATCCAGGCGCTCGTCCGCACACTCCAACCCGCTGAAGTTGTGCTCGGCGTGTACCTCATCCCCATTGACATCGTAGCCGCGATGGTACATGGCGTGCTGCATGCTGTCATGTACTCGATCGCGGTCGTGGTTGTGGTGCTCGCTGTCGGGATCGTGCAGCCAATCGCCGGACTGATCAAGTGTATTATTCCCGCGACGTGGTTCCAACGGCTCCAGGCCTCGTGTGGCTGCGGTTGTAATCTTCTCGGCAGCCCGCACACCGCGCGCGTCGCGGTCGACACCACGGTGGAGACCGACCGCCGAGTGGAGGCCGCGCTGGCGACAGTCGTGCTGGCGCTCCAGGCCGCCGAGATGGAGCGCGAGAACCAGCCGCCGAGGGCCCACGACGACACTCAGATCGACCCAGCGGAGCTCGCGGCGGCGCTTGTCACCGTGCTCCAGGCCGCGCAGTTGCGTGCCGTCGAGCTGCGCAGGTAACTCCTCCAAGATCAAGACTAGGCCAATCCAGTCCAGTCAAGAAATACTCCAGATCAGCTTCAACTTGGAGGAAAGGGGCGCTCTAAAAAGGTGGGGATGGGATCGACCATCACTCTTTGGTTTCCCCGTTGAGGCGGGAAACGTTGCAAAGGCAATCTCGAAAGGGAAACCCAAGGGAAACCAACGACCGACGCCATGGACGCGACGACGGCGACGGCGACGGCGCGTAAGCGCGGTCTCCAGCCACGCGTTGGCGGACCGCAGACCAAACGGCTGTGTGGCCCAGAAAGAGACGCCAGCCAACACGGTGGGTGGGCACACGCGGACCTTCGGTTCCTGTCGCTCGTCGGTCCAGCGCGTGTGTATCCTGGTCGGACGGACGCGCGTGTTGGTCGTGGGGCGACTAACGATGGAAGTGCAGCGAACCAAGCGCCGACACGCGGCATCACAAGCCCCGCGACGACCCGTCGCGCGGCTGCGGCGCCACGGCGTGCGAGCGGAACCGTGTATGTCGTCACGATGACGACACCCATCGACCGAACCGTGATTTTGTAGACTTGAGCACCCACTCGACGACCATGCCGTGACAGCAAGCTCAAGTGCCAGCTTCTCGCCAGTCAGTTCTCATTCGATTTACGTGGGTTCGGTTGTTTTGGTCAAGTACACATTCGATTTACTTGGGTTCGGCTGCTTTGGTCAAGTACACGTCTGACGGATTTGCTGTCATCGACTCTTGATTGAGTCGCCGTCGCGCGCCATGTCAGTCCTCGCTTCGCTGTTGTTTTAAATCCTCGCCAGTGCTTCAGTGACCAGCAATATCAACTTTTCGAGGTGATGGCGCGCACAACATGGTCTCGACTCGCGTGATGGTGCCGCTGAAGCTGCGCGCCACGATACATCAAAGAGCTGTGCGCATCCGAGGAAGAACCGGCGTGACGACCGATTCACAAGGCAACGGTGAGGCCCCGAAGATGACGACCCCTAAAGTGCATCATCCACATGAGGTTGTGTCTCCTGCTTGCGGTGATTGGAAAATCCAGGAGCTCCCGTCCAAAATAGCACCGCTTATTTACCGTCCGAGCTTCCGTCTTGGCCACTTGGAGCGAACCATTTTGCTTCCAGCATTGTTGGTCTTCATGTCGTCGTCGCCCGGTGAGGTCACCGATAACCGCGTCGTGCCGTTCGCGGTGCCGCCCCGTGCACCACGCATAGGGAGCGACCGCGAGCCGACATCCATGGCGAGCACGACATCCGTGGCGAGCACGACATCCTTGGACTCGACAGCGTCGCTGGGCGACCCAGCGTGGCAACCCACACTGCGGGACAAACTACTCAAGTACCGCTACAGGACTGTACCCGGTTGGTTCGACCGAATCAATGGTGCCGCGCTCCCTGAGGGCGCCATTTCGAGCATTCGCGATGACTTCATCCAGGCCAGGTTGAGGCGGCGCATCGCCGGTGACGTCGCGCTCCACACAGCTTTTGTGACCGCTCTCATCGCCACCTTTCTGTACGTGCCTATCGTTGCCGACTTGCTTGCGACGGCCCTCGCGCCGCCGTGGAAGGCGGGGCTACTAGCGGCGTCGCTGCCTTTTCAAGTCGTCTTGCTCAAGCTCGTACTGGACGCGCCGCGCTGGCGCGTCGTGGTCTTTGGCTTGTACACAGTGTCGCTCTCCGCGCTTCTCGCGGCGTTCCAGACCGTGTGGCACTCCCCGCACGACGTGGTCGCGTGCAGTGCGTGCCTCACTCTCGCGGCAGTCACTCACACCGTGCTGTTCGGCGTGCAGTACAAACGCGCGTTCCTGCAGTTCTTCGTGCTTTGGCTGGCGCTGGCGCTCGTGGCCGGCGTCGGCGTCGGCGTGGCGGCCACGTGCCTCACCGCGTTCGGGTATGACGGCACTGTCGGGATCGTCAGCATATTGGTCATGGTGCTCACGTGGACACTCGTGTACGAGACGCTCGAGTTTCTCCCTAAGCTCACGCCCGCCGAGGCGCCAGTCGGAGTCTTTTTGCTGCATATCGATATTGTGGCTGTGGGATATTGCCTATCACGGGTCGCCGCGTACGTCGCCATGGGCATTGTGGCTTTGGCCATAGCGTGCGCTCTGCTGCCCGCGTACGCGATCATCGTAGGCGTGCTGGCGGCGTGGCGCAACCGGCGATTTCTGCGTACTCGTGAGGCGTGGACTTGTGGACTCGACTGTAACTGCTCGCGCAGAGCAGGTCACGAAGTTGTGCCAGTCGAAGGATCCATTGAAGAGCATCCGTCGGCAGTCGCAGCGCAAGTCGCAGAGATGGCGCGATGACAAAGTGATTATCCCTGCCCGAGTCGAATCCGTAGCCAAACATGAATCCAAAATAGCTGACCTCTGGCTCCTGCGTCGAATGCACTGACCGGTGGCTCACGGTGAAAGGCAAGTCGACGATGGCAGCGGCGTCCGTGTCGCCCGGCTCGGTCAGCGACATCGTGCCGCGCATCCTCGTATTACCCACCGCGACACCGAGCGAGCACGAGTCGACAGATATCGACTCGACGGCGCCCCAGGAAGACCCGGCATGGCAGCCCTCGCTACGCGACCGACTCCGCTTTTACCGGCATCGCAGCATCCCCGGCTGGTTCGACCGCATCGACGGCGCACCGCTCCCGACGGACTCGATCGGCAGCGTGCGCTACAAAGTGGATCAGGCCAACCTGCGGCGCCGCATGGCCTGCGACCTCGCGTTCCATACGGCGAGCGTGAATGTGCTGCTCGCGGTCTGCGTGGACACGGTCTCAATCGCACAGCCCCTACGACTTGCGTTCCAGTCGCCCGAGCCCGCGGCGCTGCTCGTGGTGGCGCTGTTCGGGCTGCTCGTGCTCCTCAAGCTCGTGCTCGACGCGCCGTGGGTTCGTGCCGCTGTCTTTGCCGTCTACACGGCGACGCTCGTCGTACTGCTCGCCGTTGTGCAGCTGGCGTGGGACGCGCCGCACGATTTGGTCGCGTGCGCAGTGTGCCTGACCGTCTCGCTGCTCGTGTACTGCTGGCTGAGCGGGTTTCAGTACCGCGGCGCATTCCTGAGCTTCTCGACGCTTTGGACCGTGTTGGCGCTCGTGGCAGGCGCCGGCCTCGGCCTTGCCAGCACGATCCCGGACACGTTCACGGCCCAGGGCGCGACGCTGTTCGCGATATGCTCGCTGCTCGCAGCCACTTTTGGCTGTGTGTACGAGACGCTCGCGTTTCTGCACACGCTCTCGCCCCACGAAGCGCCGCTCGCGCTTTTCCTCACGCACATCGACGCGGCGGCGGTGCTACTCTACGTGCTCCACATCGCCATCATGGTCGCGGCCGGCCTCGTGGTGGCCGCCTTGGCCACTGCGCTTGACCCAGTGCTCACGGTGGTCAAAGCGCTACGCAAGGTCTGGCTCTCGGCCACCAATCGCCGCGCATCCCGCGTCGTGGTGGGCACACCAGAACGCGACGGTGAGCCTGCAACCTTGGATGCCCATAGTGACCAGTGACACAGGACGTCGATTCCAACACAACGTGCAACAGACCAGACCCAGGAATAGACCATCCATCAACCTCACCAGCATTCGAAGCGGATCGGGTCTCCCCCAAAAGTGCCAGCGTACGACGACGTCCTCTTCAGACACCCCAGGTTATGGCCGACGGCGGCATGAATAACACCCGCTCCGCGACAGTTGCGTTTGCCCCGAGCCCGAGCGAGCGCGAGCGTACTGCCCAGGAATCGTCAGTCTCGCTGCGCGACCCAAATGAGCCCACCACCCGGCCGTGGCGGCTTAATGCCGCGCTCAAAATGCGTGAAAACCGGCTCGGCGATATCCCCGGGTGGGCTGACCAGCTCAACGCGGGCTATGGTGCCGCACGCGAAGGCTGCATCGCGTTGCTGACCAACGACCACGACCACGCAGTCCAGCGGCGGCGACTCTGGGCGCGCGTGACGCTCCATGTTGCGTTCCAGACGGCGCTGTTCGCGGCCTGTGTGTTTGTGCCGCCCGTTGCCACCGTACTGGAGACCGTATTTGAGCCGTTTTGGACTCGGCTCGTGCTGTTCGCGTCGCTTCCCGTCGCGCTCGTCGTGCTCAAACTCGTGCTGGACGCGACAGTGCTACGTGTTCTCGTATTTTTGCTTCACTCTGTGGGCGTCGTCGTGCTCTTCGCGTCCACCCAACTCGTGCTGAACATGCCAACGATTTCCCACTGCTTTGCGCTCGTGCTCGTCATGTGCATCGTTGTGCTGCTGCTCTGCGGCGTCCAAGTCACGACGCGACCTCGGACGAGTGCCACGGGCAACGTCGCAAGTTCTACCACCAGTGCGGCAGCCACAACTGCGCTCCTCGGCGACAAGATCATGGGACTTCTCACACTGCTGGTGACATTTGGCGCATCGCTGCTTGTGCACTTTCTCGTACCAGGCCCGAGCTTGTACACGGAGGACATGCTTGGCGCGTGGCAGTCGTTTGCGCTCGCGCTCGTCTCGGTCGCCATGCCCTTTGAGTTCCATGCGCTCTGCCGCTCACTCACGCCGCGCGACGCGTGGCTCGGGGTATATCTCGTGCAATTCGACCTGCTCGTTGCGCTACTGGTCGCGCCGCTCGCATTCCTCTCGTTCGCTGTGGGCTTGGTCGCCGCTGGTCTCTACGTCGGAACATGCGGAGTGCTATCAACACTTTGGGCGCTCTTCACAAACGTGTTCGGCTGCGTAATCGACTGCCACCTCGCGCCACGCCGGCGCGCGCGCGTCGACGTGTTGGCTGCCGCGGAGACATCAGCGACGCTGACCACAGGAGCTCCAAACGGCTCGCTTGATCCCAGTGGAAGTAGTCGAAGATAGGCAATTGGTAAACCCTTTCCTTGCCCATTCCGATTCTGGGTCGGCCGCTAAGCTACCGCCCCGCGGTCAACACGACATACGGCGCCTCGGTGCCGCCCTCGGCGTTTGGCACTAGATCCACCATCTCAAGAGCAAAACTGACCATGGACTCACGGATGAGCAGTCGAGTATTGCACTCAGTGAGGTGACCCCGCCACACGAGATGATTCACACGAGCTGATGCAGAAGTAGTGTGGCCAAGATCGCCACACTGTTTCTCTCGTACGATAAGCATGGAACTCTAACAGAGTCACTTCCCTCCCCAACTGTCTCCGCCGTGAAGGCTTTCGACAAGTCAACAGCGAGATCTCTGAGAATACACGTTCCTTTTATGTGCAATCGGATGAGATGCATCTTACCGTGACTTGTCACCAAATCATCTTATCCGACGAGCGTTCTCTCCAAGACAGTCGCGATGGGCTTTGCATAGTGGTGCACGAAGGTTTAATAGTATCTCAACATTTCCAGCTATTCTGAGGAGAGAGAGAGCGACGTGAAGTCCGCAGCGCCCGACGATTTAGTCGGCGTCCACCGCTGTATCAATCGCGTCTCGGTTCCTCCAATACCTCAAACTCTCTGTCGCACCAACACTTGCGCTATCCACAGAGTCCGCCAACGAAATCGACTAGTCGGCAGCGATGCCCGGCACGTTCCACAGTTTCCTGTCGAATCGATCGCAGCGGCGCTCGCCGTCGCTCGTGTCCGACGCTCGCTCTCGCGGGTTGAGCTCCCGCGGCCGGACCGAAGTGGAATCAACCGCGCGCCTTCCCGACCCGAATGGCCCGCCGTGGCACGTCCACTTATCCCAAAAGCTCTTCCGCGACAAGCGCCTCGACGACATTCCAGGCTGGTTCGACCGTTGGGACTTGTTTCTGGGCGCCAACGACCTCACCGACTCGATCCTGTGCGTGGCGAGCGAGCCCGAGCAGGCCGCGCTGAGGCGCAGTGTCTGGCTCGGGGTCGTGCTCCACTCGGCACTCATCGTGGCGTTGTTTGCGATAGCCGTGTTCGTACCGACGCTTGCGGCGTACATCCTCGACGCGTTCTGCACCGCTTGGCACCACCTCGCACTCTACGTGTCGCTGGTGGTTGAGATCGTGTTGGTCAAGCTCACGCTCGACACGCCGTTCCTTCGACGGCTACTCATTCTCGTCTACTCGGCTACACTTGGCGTGTTGCTCGCCAGCGTGCAGCTTGCGGTGAACCACCCGACAGTCTTCTACTGCTGTGCGCTCGCCATTGTGCCTCAGCTTGTGGTGCTTCTGCTGTGTGGCGTGCAGCGCAAGCTCGGCGGTGGCGCAGCCGAGTTTCTGGGGCATCTCTCGGTGGGATTTGCCTCAGCCATCATCACAACGATCGCCGCCATCTCAGCCCACTACAGTTCCGCAAGTCCGGGGCTATTTACCGACCACGACCACCTCGCACTAGCTGTGCTAGCACTCGTCTCCACCTCGTTTGTCTGTGCCTATGAGGCCTCGCTGCTCTTCCGCACGCTTGCGCGGGACGAAACGTGGCTCGGCCTGTACTGTGTGCACTTTGACATCCACGTCGTGACGCTCGTGATCCCCATAATCCTTATCGCGATGATCGTCAGCGGCATTGTGGGCCTCGCGGTTGGCGCACCCATCGAGTTGCTTCGACAAGCGTACTCGAACGTTTGGAAACTCTACACCGGCAGTTCTACGTTTGGACTCATCTGGCACTTGGATTGCCTAAGGCATCACACTGCCCGCGTCGACATCGACCTTGGCTCTGACGCAGGCACAGACCAGGACACCAAAGAAAATGAATAAAAATCGAGATCGGTATTCTCAGAGACGAAGTTCTCCGCACGGAAATGCTCGGAAGAACGAAAGTTATAGATATTGAAAAGGTTGTCTCATCATGGAAACGTGCGTCGTGTCAAGACCAAGGACATGCACAAGCAACAAAATGAATTGAAACGGGATCAGAGTTGGAAGCATAATTCTGCTCAACGCGGCTCGAGCGCCGTCGCGACGCCATGCGCAGAGACGCGGGCGACACACGCAGCCCCACGCGGTGGAACGTACGCGCGCACTCGCGCCGGAACCTGCAGCGCCGCGAAAACGCCAACGAGCCACTCATACAAGAGGTGTCAGAATATAAAGCTATTCATCACATCGTTTCAGGTGGAAACATGCACGAGAGGCGGGGGAGCCACGCGATTCCTCAGCAAACAGCCATTTGTATCCACATGGGTATTTGTTCGGTCGGTAATTCCAAATCATAAAGATAAGGTATCATCGGAACGCGACGTGGGCCCCGAAGGAAAGGCAAAGCAAGACGTATGGAGACGATTCTCCACGCATTACATGTCGACAAGAAGGAGGATTGTGATGTGAGACCAAGGGGGTTCCCCAAACGGCGCATGGGGTGACCTGCTTGGGACCACCAACCAAAGTCCCCGAAGAGCTATTTACGAGACTTGAACGTAATTACTTTGAAGGTGACAAAATAACGTAATTACCCTAAGGGTGATAAAAACGTTAATACGTTAATAACAGCACTTACCGGAAAACAATATGACGTGGTCCACATTGTTCTTGTGGTCCACATTGCCTTGGGTGTGGTGCTGTCCATATGATGACGCCGGCGTGTCATGGGTGCACAGCGAATCCCCGACACAGCACCCACAAAAATTTCCGATCGGAACGCGATCGCCGTGTTGCGGTTCTGTGCCGAGAAGAAACAGAGACGCGGTGTGTCCAACAATTTGGCTTTTTTTGTGGGTTTGCTGTCACGCGAAGTTGTTGGGTCCGCCGAAATACGTTCCGGTTGATCGGCCGAAAAAGTTTGGGGGACGCGCATGTGCTTCGTGTTGGAAAAAATTGGCAACACAAGGTCCCAGAGCCGTTCGCCAGTGAAGCCACGAGGAATTTTTGGAGTTCGTGACACGCCACAAGTGCTCGTGTGTGGATGCCGATCGCGCTCACCGAATCTTTGTGTCCAAGACCGCAGACAAACGCATTCGCTGGTCTCCCATGAATCAGCACCACTTTGACGCAGGCGTCGATCCGGCTCTGCCGCGAGGTTACAGTGAGAGTAACCAGGGTGCGTTTGTCGTCCGTACCGTACTGCGCCTCCAGTCGCGCATTCGTCCGTGCCGCCATGACCATGGTGCATGCCAGAGCAATCATGGCCGATGATGGTGGCGGAGTGATGGACGCCAACACTCTGTCCGCTGATATGTTTGCTCTCCCTCGCCCGGAACAATCTTGGTCTTTCATCTAAGGTACTGTAGTTGTGTGGGGCGCATTTTCCCTTCGTGGCCACCTTCATCGTCGACGAGCTTTTTATCCGAGTGCTTCTTTGCAGGAGTTGATTCAATGGGTATCTCACGTTCACACAACCACTCTGGATGGTCCGCGCTGCACCACAATACACAGTTTTGTGGGCCTTCGGCCTTGCCGCGCCTCTAGTCGAGCTCTTCGAAAGCGCTCTGGTGACGCACCATCCATTGTGTTCCCCGCACGAGATCGTTCGAAGTGCCACGTGCAAACCCCACGCTCCGTCACAGCTTTTCGGAAAGCATGACGCCGGTGGCACACACGTTTTTTTAATAATACAGGCTATGATTGCGAGCGAGGCGCCGAGCCACTTCAACGTCATGGTCTCGTAAGCCCGATAATGGTCATCCTCGCTGACTCGCAACAACCACGGAAATCGCGAGACGATCTTGTTCCATTCCGCAGCACGCAATCATGGCCTGCCAGAGGGTGCGACCAACATCGTCGGCGCGCTTCAACGTGGGGTGCACGTCCGATTTTCTCACGTGATCCGAGCAGGTCTCGCGAGGATTACGGAGCGGACATCGTGTGTGTTGCATGTCACACGCACCACGACTTGAAGGCCGCTTGGTGGTTTACGGTGGCAAGGCGAGTGATGACGCGCTGCTCGCGATCGAAACCGACCCGGAAGCGTAACCCTCCTCGCACTGACATAATGTGAGTATTTCTACGGTGCAAAGCAAGGGCGAACAGTCCCCTGAGTGGTTGCCGGTGATGATGTTTGTGCGCCACCCATGTGGACACGGCATGCCCAACGGACACAACCACCCATGTTCACGACCACAGAGTGGTGGTCATATCAAGTATTGAATATCAAGTATTGACCAATCAAAAGATCCCAGCTGTGCCACCCTGAAAATCTTTTGCCCTTGAGGAGAGACGACCAGCACTCTCTCGCTCACTGTGGGATTTCGCGCCAGATTCATTTCAGCCGAAACTCAAATCTTCCCTTTGTGGGTCCAGTCACACGGCGAACGACATCAAAAACTCAAAAAATCTCTTCGTGGCTGTGTGGGCACCACTGGATTTGATTCCGGTTGATTTGTGATGTGCCCGGGAGTCAACCGAGCCATCCAGATTGGTGGCAAGGCTGACTTGTGATTTTGATTCCGGTAACGCCACCGGCAGATCGAAGATCGTATCAGCTTGGGTGCTGAAATTGAGATTTTACAATCCGGAAGAAAAAATCAGCGGAACGAAAACATCTCCACAACCAGCCACTTGACTGGTTCGAGAGACACAGCCTGCCCTCCTTTTTTTGAAATAGTGCGCTCTGTATCTGTCTTTTTGGTGGCTCTCCGACCCGGTTAGCATTGGTGGCCGAGCCTGTCGGCCCAAGCTCTGTGTCAACTTCATATCGCAGTCACGATTGCGCGAAAACCCGAGGTGTCTTGACGGCGCCGCCCGACCAACGAACCTTGCCGATGTTGGCGTGAGTGATTGTCGATGACGGCTTTCGAGCTGCTTCTCGACGTTCTCGATTGGGTGATCCTGTGGTTGGCGCTTCATGTCACGGACGGTTCGCATGACACCTCGCATCTTGTTGGCGTGGCATGGCCACGCGCTTATTCCCCTCATAATCTCCCACTGCATAAGGGGCTAGGGCAGGCTTTCGCAGAAAAATTGTTGGTTCCACAAACGCCAACTGCAAGCAATCCCACTGGTTTAGAATCAGTATCTCCTACCATCCACTGATTCAACAGCAAGGTGTCGGCAGCGACTCATCTTTTGTTTCGCTTGCCCCAACCCACACTTACACTTTGGGTGAACCGACCGTCACTCCGCCCAGCCAACAAACCGCGAAAAAACTCACAAGCAACCCAAAGTGTGACTCGGCCTGCCCCATCTGCTGGACACAGTGCCGGCACAGCACACAGAGGCGCCAGCAGTCACTCGTTTCCGGATCCGGCCGTCGCCCAGAGTCTCTCACTTTCCAATTTCGAGGCTTCCTCCCACACGCGTTTGCTCACCATGGAGAACCAACTCGACAACTATGTCATCCAGAAGCGCCTCGCGCCGGCGCTTTTCGGCGACGTGCTGCTCTGCCAGCACCGGCCCTCGGGCGACCGCGTCGCGGTCAAGCGCATCCTCAAGAGCGCCGCGGCCGAGCGCCGCACGCTCGCCTCCAAGAAGCGCGTGCGCGAGAACGTGGCGTTCGAGCGCGAGCTCTACCACAGCGTGCGCGCGCTCGGCGGGCACCGCCACCTCATGGCGCTCCGCGACGAGATCGACTTTGACGGCTACCTCTACATGATCTTTGACTACTGCGCGCGCGGCGAGCTCTACGAGCTGGTCAGCGGCGCCGACGCCGGCAAGCTCAGCGCCGCTACCACGCGCAAGTACCTCGCACAGATCGCCCAGGGCGTGCAGTTCATGCACCAGAACGGCTACGCGCACCGCGACCTGTCGCTCGAGAACGTGCTCGTCACGGACGACGACGACTGCAAAGTGTGCGACTTTGGCCTCGCAGCGCCCGCCAACAAGCTCTCCAACGAGACCGTCGGCAAGATGTTCTACATGGCCCCCGAGGTGCTCGCGGGCGAGACCTACGACCCGAAGAAGGCCGATGTCTGGTCGCTCGGTGTCATGCTCTTTATCATGCTCATTGGTGCGCCCCCGGTCGAGTCGGCGGCCATGACCGACGCGCGCTTCAAGATCATCAGCGCCAAGGGCGTGCGCCACCTCATCCAGCGATGGAACCTCACGGACAGTCTGCCAGCGGAAGCGATTGATCTCGTGGAAGGCATGCTCCAGGTCGACGCGAGCCGCCGGTTCACGATCGACCAGGTGGTCGCCCACCCGTTCGTGAACTCCAAGCCCGCGGGGCCGCGCCGCAGCCTCAAGCTGCCGGCCGACGACCTCAAGGCCACCTCGAACGCCGCTCCGGCCACGCCCTCCAACACCAGCACCACTAAGACGGAGAGCCGTGTGACGTCGACGATCCAGCGCCTCTTCCGCCGTGGCTCCAAGCACCGCATCATGGCGGTGAGCTCTGCGCAGCCGGCGGCATCGTCCGCGGCCATCGCTGCCTGAGCAGCCACTACCACCAGACCTATCCAGCCTATGTATCTATTGTCACCAGTATTTATTGACGTGCCATACATTTGGAGAAACTACAAAAGCCAATACCAATCCACCCATTCCCAACACTATCCTCATTTCCACATCGTATCTTGCCATGTCCGCCCTCGCGGCGCGTCTGCACGCTGCGGTTTATCCCTCCATTCTGGTTTCTTTTTTTTTTCAGCGCGACATGTTGGGCGTTGGACCTCTCCGCCTTTCATGCCTGACCAACCGACTGTCTCTCTAAGATCGCCTGGCTCCTTCGCCATTTTCATGACTCCTTTGCTCTGACCATACCGGTGCATGCGCATGCATCCACGCGGCGCTTCGTTCTCCCCGCCTGCCGCAAAGACACGAGGCACGTCCATGCCGCCCCGCGCGATCCGCGGAACACCGCATATCCGACTCAGAACACGCGCATCAGATTCGATGAAAAGAAAGTTCCTGTTCCGCGCCCCTTCCGCGCGCCAGCTGGCGGGGAGCGCGCACTTCAACTGAGCACAGAGCACAGAAGCGACGCGCGGCGCCTGTGTGGAATGCTTTGTGTTGATGAGAATCAGGCTGTGCGATGTGGGAGATTCCTTTTCATGGGTGTTGAAGGTGTGGCTGATGGTTTCTCTGGAAGTGTACCCACCATGGGTACACTGTTGGTGAGCCCCTGCCAGGATGGTCGGTGCCTCTACGCGTCCTGTACTGTATGGAGAATATATCGCGGAATCGGGGATGGAGCTACTGAGGAACGCAGCGAACTCGGTGGGCCACAAAAGAATCCAATCGCAACTGCAGCCGAGCAGTTGCGTCGTGGTTTACGACGCGCGTTGGTTCCGTGGGAGATTTGTGAGAAGAATCTGGTGCACAATCCAGCGGCTTTGTGTGTGTTTTTTTCTCGAAGACACGGTCGGATCCCACTGTGAGATGCACTGAAGTTGGTTGTTTCTTGTTCCTGGTGGAACCGAAACACCTCGCGGAACAGAGAAGCCGTCGAACGCCATCGAATGCTGTCGGTCGGCCGCAGAGAACAATCCGGCCTTCTCTGTTGGTCGGATCAAGATTCCCGTGGAATCACGCTCTCGAACGCCATCGAATGTGTGCGATCGTGGAACAGAAGCAACGCCACAGGTCTCCGAACACGACAGTGCTCTCTGCGCTGTGGCGCCAGCTGCGACCGAGTGGCGCGTGATCCGACAGAACGCGTTGAAGTTGTCAGGTCTCAGTTGTAGAACGTTCTATCCGATTCGACAAGACAAACACAGTCGTGCTTCCTTGCAACTCCAGGGCGAGGTTATATTACTAGGAGGGGGCAGCTTTGCTTCTATAGCGTCCGCACGTTGCTGCCGGGGGCGCGGTCGCTGGGGCCGCCGTGGCGTGGCGGCGCTGCGCCAGCGACGGGCGCGGCCGTCGCGGGGGCCTGGAGCGACACAAAATACGCAAACGCCAGGAACGCGAGCGCGCGCCAGCCAAAGAACACCACGAGCAGCGCCGCGACGGCCAGGTAAATCTTCTCGACGGGCCGCGCCGGCAGGCCGAGGAACGAGACCGCGGGGACAGTCACGGTGCCCTCGAGCCCCATCGTGCGCGCGAGACCCTGCAATGGCGACGGCGCCACAGCGCCCGGTCCAGCGGCGGCGCCGCTCGGCGGTTGGGGCGCGGCGTCAAAGCCGCCCGTGGGGCGACGCTGTGTGGGGCCGCTCTGGAACTTGGCCTTGACGCGCGGGTCGTCGTCGGCGACGATCTCGCCGTTGATGATGTGCACCATGGTGACAGAGGATCCCCCCAAGACGATGAATGTTGCGAGCGACTCGGGGTGCCTTGGGTTGTTGGGCTTCGTGGCACACGCACAAGACCTTTGAGTTACAAACTGGGTTTGTATCATTTTACCATCACTCTGGTAATCTCATGTAGCCATCTCTCCAAGATCAACCTCGCAGCGCCTTGGTTGCCTCATTGCCGTAGTGGATCGACCGCTGGCGTCGCCTCGAGGCCTCTTCGATAGCGACGGCGCTTTCCCGTCTCACCTTGAACGACGGCAGGCGGTTCACGTCCCCGCGATGCTGATATGCTGCGAGTTTCTCGCTCATCAACACATGCGCACCGTCACTCGCGAGGATACTCCGCCGGAGCGGCGAGCCTGGACTGTACGGCGACGAAGGTGCCGCGTGCCGAGGAGGCGACGATGGTAACTTCGGTGAAGAATGCTGTGATGATCTCGTTGGACTGCTGCCGGCTCGCTGAGATCTAACCGGACTCGCAGACCGTTCACTCCGATTGTTGTCCAGCAAAGGCCCACCGCCTTTACTCGCGTCGGCTGATGGTGCGTGCTCCTCGAGGGTATCACGCACAAACAAAACTACGCGTGCAACGTTGCTGGCTGTGAGTACACAGTGTGAATGTGTTAGGGGGTTGGCCCCGTGGTCGCGAGCGTACTGGTCATAGATTCTACGGACCGCATCAGTGACCGCGAGCAGCACCTCCTCTTCTTCGTACCGAAGCAGGAAAAGTCGAAGCGTATCGAGACTCATCATCGTTCTGACCAGTCGCATTTTGGACAATTGGATCGTTGTCTTGTCAACACCGTCTTGCTGGTTGCACTTCATCACCATGCTGCTACACGCAATCGCATCCCGGGCCCGTAGCAGGTTTCGCACAGTCAGATCCGGCACAGAGAGCGCGAGAAAGCTCAGATCGAAGTGAAGCTGCTCGAGCATTTCTTCGAATGCAGGATCGGCTGGATCGCACTCTTCCCCTCGTGTATTGTCGCTCGCAAATGAGTCCATCGTGTGTATCAAAGGTTCGCTCTGAACAGCTTTTTGGCTTTGGCGTGGTGCACTATCGGAATCATCTTCAGTCGCAGGATCATCATACTCTTCGCTCAAAGTCGGTAGCGCTGTCGGTCGGCGAGCCCTGATTTCTTGAGTAGGCTGGGCATACCTCGGGCTATCGAGGCAATTAGCACTCGGCGTAACTCCTGTGGACGAAGCGGAAGTCGGGCTGGATCCTGCGAGTCGTCGAGAGGCAGCCAGTAGCGCCGTGAAGCTTGAGCTTCCTAGTGATGGAGTCGCATCTTCTTGGTCTTCTTTGTCGGTATTTTCCTCGTCTGGATGTTCTTCAATGTTGAGCATCAGCGTCGATCCCCCACGTACCAACGGTGGGCGGCGTAGCTCTCTCCCTGAGCCATCGTGCTGGTCAGCCCGAGCCAAGAGCTGAAGCTCGGCGAGTTGACCAGCTGCATCACCAGATGTGCCTTGAATCAAGCTAGGCGTCTTGACTTGGTTGGCACTCATGTTCGTCGTTGATGGGTCTTGGGGTTACCTTCGTCTGTCCGGGCCTTTCTTCTTTTGCAGTCTCAAGAGGTGTTGGACTCCAAAAATATCCAAACATGATAAAGACGCTAGTGGCGATCACTATCCATTGGTTGGAGTTTAAAAAACGCATTTAATTAATACTGACGTTTACGTTAAAATCTCTGTGCTCGAAAGCAGCGTGGAAGAGGAGGCGAACTAACGGAACTCGGTATCCTGTGCCGCGTCATTCGCACGCGGCGCGTCGTTCGCTCCGGTTGCCAGCACCGCGTTGGCGTTGATAATAACCTCGCCAATAGATACGTTCACAATGGGAACAACGACCTGGTCAGCAGAGGCCACGACGGTAGCCAGGACTTGGTTCACAATGGGAGTAACGACCTGGTGCACAACGCGAGCAACGACTTGGTCCACGATGGGAGCAACGGCTGGGTCCGTAAAGTCAAGCTGACGAGCAGCGCTCGGGGACGCGTCTGAGTGGACGCCATGACCTTGGGAGTTGCGGTCGTTTTCGCCCGCGGGTCTCGTCCGCTGGATCGGGCTCATACGTTTTTTGCGCGGCGCGCCTGGCATCCTGGGTGGGAGCGGAAAGCCCATCTCAACCTTGACCACACACCCATGGCAGTGGGTGTTCTGGAGGCCGCACTTGCAAACCGCGGTTGCGAAGATCTTGGCGTGGCCCCCCAGACCTTCCCCGCGGTAGTCCAGCTTGTAGTAGTTGAAGTACAAGCGCCGCTCGCGGTCGCAAATGTGGCATGGCAGCTGGAGCCTGCGCTTGCCGCACTTGTCCTGGTGCTTCCTCTTCTTGCTCGCCTCGATGCTCTCGCGGCTGTTCTGCGTTTCGTAGCTCTCCAGAGTCCATCGGGTCAGACCAAACTGAGCGCTAAACGCAATCACCGCGGCGTCGAGCGCCTGAAAATTGGGGTAGAACGCGAGCACGCCCGGCCCGACCATCGCGGTGGAATTGGCGGCGAGTCACTGCCGCGCGGCCGCTCGGATGGCCGCGCGCATCGCCTTCCTGTCGAGGACGTCCATGGTGAGCGAGCCACGAGCTTGCTTTGGTCGAGAGAAAAGAGGAAAGTGCTTGGGGTTGTCGTTCTGGAAACTACATGGATCGGCAACTTCGTTATTTATGGTTGGGTGGGTTGTTTATGGACAGTAAATATGGATGTTGGTCATTGTAGTGTACTTTTGTACTGTATGGATTTTAGGGGTTGTTGGTGTTAGATATGGTTTTTTACATTTGGAAGGGAGATGTTCAATGTTGAAGCTGGGTACAAAAATGGGCTTGTGAGTGCGTCGCACCTATTATAGTACCGGTAATTCGATTCGATCCGCATCTCCTCGATCAACGCCGAGCTCGAACAACGACAGCAGACCGCCTGGTTTACGACGGCAGCCAATGCCATTGAGAAGACACAACCCATAACGTCTATTTGGATGGACCCGTCGCCAAAGGTGCGAAGCCCAACGACTTGATCGCCTTCGGTGCGTACTCCCGGATCCGCTGGGACGAGGACAGCGGTCGAGAGGCCCCGCTGTTGACTGGTGTACTTGCACCACGGGATGCGGCATCACTCAGAGTCTCATTCAAAATGGCTTGGAGCGTCGTCGCGCCTCCCCGACTCACAATAGCCTCCTTCAATCCGTCTATACGGTCAATACACATGCATCAGTGAGACTACTACCATCCTCACATCAGTTGACCAACTCACCTTCTCCGCAGATATTGGACACGACCCACACGGCGTTGGCCTGGACGCTCGTGTTCTTCGATGTCAAGCACTTCAGTAGCACGTCTACGACGCCAAGCAGCTCCGGAACGACGCATGAGAAGTCCACACCATTGCTTGTGAGAAGCGCCATACCAAGCAGGCAAAGCTGCAGCAGCTTATCGTCATGCGGCTCCGTCAGAACGCGAATACATGCCGACATCGTGCCGTTCGAGAGCAGTTTTGGCCGTAGCTCTGTTGATGAGCCGGCAAAATTGACCAACAAATACGTTGCGTTCAGACGCAAATTGTCGGACGCAGTCGAAAGCCGCACGAGCTCAACAAGCGGATCAATGGCGTTCTCGATGGCGGCCGCATAGTTTGCCGAGGTCATCGCACTCCCACTACCGCCGCCCGTGGCTCCTCGTGCCATTGCCACCAAAGACTTGAGTGCCTCGTTCAAAGCGCGCAATTGGATCGGAGCTAGTGCGGGACCTGTTGCGCCTGTCGTGGGGACAAGCGTCGGAAGTAACCGCAGCAGCACTTCATTCGTCATAGCCGACAGCTTGCCCTTCAACTCGTCGTCAATAGCCAGCAGCGTGTTCAGAAGAGTAAGAGCGACTAGCAAGCACTCGCCGTTCTCATCGGAGATTGCACGGACGAGACTCAGCAAAGGTGCCTCCACGAGAAGCACTCGACGTAGTTTGTCTCGATCCGAGTGCTCGTCGACCCAGTGCGTGATGACTTGCAGGGCCCTGAGTTTGACGGTGCTGTGGATCGAGTCAAGCAGCTGCAGCACTAGTGGAATCGCGCGAGTCTCAACAGGATCTTCGTCTTCGTCGAGAATCTCTTTTGCTCGCTGAGAGAGTGAAACCATCGCCTCCAACACCGTCAGGGCTCGCGCCAATGACCGGTGCGCAGTGGGCTGCGGAGACACTACGAGCGGGTGCATCGCCTGTACCACTGTT
The DNA here is from genome assembly GCA_023335895.1 of Pythium rishiriense. NCBI lineage: Eukaryota > Oomycota > Peronosporomycetes > Pythiales > Pythiaceae > Pythium > Pythium rishiriense. The sequence goes on from JAADVT010000023.1 coordinate 85,062, forward strand.
CGTGCGAGGAAATGCAGAACGTCGTCGTCCACGAACGCCGTGCCCACTCGATGGCCTACGATCATGTTGCACAGCGCCCCAAACGCTTTCCGCTGAGTCTTGAGCGGTTCGTAAGAAAGTAGCATCTCCCCCATCGCCTCTGCGATCCGCTGTTCATGCAGTTTTGCAACCAACTCGCCATCTTTTGAGACGCTCTTGATCACCCAGACCGCGTAGAACTGAACTTGAGCCCGAGAAGATGCCAAAAAACTACGCAATCGTGGCAACAAGTTGGATGAGACCACACGACGGCCGATAACCTTGCTCTTGGAGCACATGTTTGCAAGCAACCCTAGCACGAAGAGCTCTGTATTTTTCTGGGTAGCCCCACCGCTTTCGACGACAGGTGACACGAGTATCTGAGCAAGGACTGGGACGGTGGCGTGGCGAACCAGTGCGTCGAGGCACATCGCAAACTCGCTGAGATAAAACAATGCCTCAAGAGCGTGGAGCACAATCCTCGGATGAACAGACTCGAGGGACTCAATGAGAGTCGACACGTGTTCCTGGGAGAGAAGCGACGCTCGGAATAGTTCTTGCGAGGAGATACGAGCGATCAGGTGGGCTGCGTGCTCCTGCGCCACGCTTGACACTGCAGGTGCTGCGTCAGCTTCCGAGTTTCCTATACCATTGGCGCTACCCGCGAGGATGCGAAACAGGTGCGAGCCAATACCCGGCGTCTCACCAATTTTCTGAAGCACCTCGTCGTGGCTACGAGCAGCTTTTGATAGACACTTGAGGGCCTCAAGTCGACGGTACATGGCCTCGCTGGCGACCGCTGCAGATGCAGCAAGAGCAGCACGATCGACCGATCCAAGCGCCGACTGGCGAGTCGACAAGATTCGTCGAACCGGTGATGGTGATGGCTGTGGACCTTTCGCACGACTTGGCGCGGCGCTCGAAGGCCCGCAAAACTCCTTCAAAATGATCTGGATACCATCAAAGTTGAATATAGTCACGATTGCTGGATCCAACTCCGATAACACGCCCAGTAAATCCCAGCTGCAGCGTGCAGCCATCTCAGCTTGCACATGGAGGTTTGCAAGAATTACTTGGATGGACTGCTCAAAAATGCTACATGCGGAGAGGCCGTCCTCACCCATACGCTTCAAAATCACAAGAATATATAACAAGAGCTTCTCCCGCGCCCAACTCTTCAACTTGCTCGCGTTGCGGTACACAACTGTGAGGAGCTCAGTCAGTAGATCACCAAGCAGCTCGATCTCGGGAACCCTTTTTGTGAGGGTGTCGAGTACGGTGAACAGCGATTGCATTCCGGCATCGCTGAGAGAGGGTACGAATCGCAGCACAGAGCGCAGTCGGGAAGCAAAATTACACAGCAGATCAAAAGTATCTTCGTTCTCGACGCTCCATGCAAGCAACGAGATCACTCGATGGCACAGCGCTATCTCTTCTTGAGGAAGGTCATCAAGTAATGCCATGGCGTTCGTGAATGTCGTGTCACTCAACGTTCCCGCCGATGTGGTAGCCGGCAGTGTATCCGTTATCTTTGCGCAGATGTCCAGCACATCGGCGATCTGCGCGTAACTCAGCACCGAGCACTCGCGGAGGCCTCCCCGGTTCAACGCACGGCGGCGACTAAAGCAAATGGCAAGCAGCGCATTGGTGTTCCACTGGCGCATGTATAGCTCAACAAACTTTTTAGCGTTTGATAGTTTGCCGAGGCAGATCAGGTAATCTC